>JADRCD010178760.1:0-12630 GCA_019843815.1 Montemys delectorum
TTAGAAGAAAAGAGGCAACTATAGTTTTACCTAAGGATAGTATTAAGTATTTATCCTACAACCACAGCAAAGTCGATGGAACACAGGCTTTTAAGCTGTTTTAGTGTGAAGAAAGGGCTACATATCAATTAGGTTCATATAGCACAGTCATAAGAGAATATTTAAAATGAAGAGGAACCAAGAAGCCATAGTATAGGTCAATGAGAGTGACAGACAATGAAGACTTATTCCAAGAACTGAAGTTAGAATTACCTAGAATAGTGGTTCTCAACCAGTGGGTCACAACCCCTGTGGGATTGTCAGATGACCCTTTCACAGGGGTCACCTAAGACCATGAGAAAACACAGATATTTCCATTACAATTTATAACTATAGCAAAATTTCAGGTATGAAATAGCAATGAAATAATTTTATGGTTTGGGGTCACCACGGCATGAGGAACTGTATTAAAGGGTCTCAGTATTAGAAACCACTGGCCTAGGGAATGAAAGAGATAGGAAAGCATTAAAGGACTGCAGAGGGAGGACTGTCTTAAACTTCCCAGAAGTGTTTGACTCTGTAAACCAGAGTTTGTTTTTTTAATACAAAATAATATAAAAGAGCAGAGACATGAACCCTCTGGATCACTCTATAGCCAACCACAGTGTTACCTTCCCTCTTCACTTCAGTCATCGGACTTCTGGCAGCCTCTGCTTAGGGGCTAACACCTGGGAGCTAAGACAGATGCTTTCTGTTGACTGTCTTTGAAGAAGTCACCTGAGCACGCCCATCACCTGAACACGCCCACTGCCTGAAGATCCACTGAACCTGAGGACTTTGGCACCTGAACTTTCTTTACAATATAATCTAGAGACTTGGTTTCGGTTTCTCTTGTAACTATAAAAACCCTGGCTTATTCTAAGTAAAGTTGGAGCCTTGATTGGGACAAAACTTGGCTTCGTGTTTTCTCTTTGCATTTCAAACCCTCTATTTCAGGTCCTTTGTTCCCTCCTGGCTGAGAGAACCCCGTTTGTGAAACTGTGTGGCAGATTCACACAGCACTTGGAATAGCTGTTCTTGATAGTAGGCACATCAATGCAAGCAGAATGCAATCAGTACTTCCCCTACTTCTCTGTAATGGTGGACAAGCTACCACCAGCCAAGAAATAAACATATAGAGGAGACAGAGGGGGCTCAAAAGCAACTGTGCTTGGGAAAGATCAGGTGCAAAAGGAATATGCTCTTGTAGTAAGGAAGAGGAGCTTCAAATAGAAAAATCATACATTGGTTTTCACAGTATCAAAAGTAATTTTAGATACCTAAATAATCTAAGGCATCTAAAATAATTTTGAGGTTATCACCAACAAATCTCTCATATTTAAAGTAGTTGTGAATAATGCCAACATTTTAAGCTGAATTAAAATGTATTTATGAGATATCCAAGAGTCAACACTTCCAGAAATACATGGAACAAATTTATCATAGAAGTAGCATAGGTCTAAGAAAAACGTAAATCCACTAGTACACTCTGGAGAACCTTGACTCCCTCCATTTCTGGCCCCATGGTCGAATGTCACAGTTCTGTTAAACAACACAGATGATAAGTCAATGTAAAAATTCTACACAGAGACACATTACAGAAGCAGACCCCATATAGTCAACATGTTCGTGCATTAATCTTTAAAGCAATCTGAAAGAATAAGGCTAATGGATCTCTAAGAACAAAGGAAAATAAAAACTCCTACCTCCATCCACATTAAAATTTATCTTCAGGACAGAATCACACCATTTACACAGGACTGGCCTTTTGCACCACAACAGATAAATTTACACTTGCCTGAGCAAAATTTCATTCTCCCCACAATCAAATAGCTACCAGCATGTTTGTGAACACTATAAATCTGCCCATGTTGATTCATGAAATGAAAAATATCAAGGGAAATAAATAATCCTTTACTCCCTGCCATTCTCTGGAATAAGAACTGCAGACATTCTGAGGAGTGAGAAGAAGCAATAAAAGGTTGTCCTTAGCAGGTGCCTGGATGAAAGTGGAGACTCAGCAGTACCCATGTGTACCAGGAGCTATGCAACCGAGGCCTGATTGTCTGAGCTCTATGCAGAAAGCGGAGTTCTGGTTTTATGCTCTTAATTATTCCCCATCATTAGCAACTGCAGAAAAAAACTGATCACCTCTTGTTCATTCCATTTATGAATTAATGTGAAGTTAGAGAGGCCCTGAATCTAGCTGGCCAAGAAGCCAGAGAGCATGCCCCTTTTTTGGCTTAAAGCATCACTCAGCCCTGAGCAGGAGACGAGCTCTGCCCATCCAGGATCCTAGCATCTCTGGCCCTAATAAAGTCTCCAGTATTCTAACTACAGTTTGATCAGTTCTTGGCCCAACCTTCTTCCCACCAAGTTGAGGATGCATTTCCAAACATTGCAGGCCACATTCTAAATAATTACAAAGGACCAAACCTAGACAGATCTGAAGAGCAGAAGGCTGGCTGTCTGGAGCCATGGGTATGACAGCCAAAGAGATTTGGCCACAGGAGCAGACATGTAAGCTGTGCCCGGGAGCTGATCAGAGGACATGATGAGATGGGCAAAGGAACTAGGGCAGCCACACAGAAGCCAAGCCAGAGTTACTCAACCTAAGCTTCTTCTCTACCCTTGGTGACAACCTCTGCAGATGCCAGACAAAGCCACCAGCCGGAGGAGGCTTCCAGCAAGCAAAGCACAACGCTTATATAGAATATACAAGAATTGTGAACCAGTTCTGCAGGAAGGAGGGATGTGCAAGGTGTTGGGAATGATAGTGTTCCTAAACTACTGAGACCTTTTATGAGCTCCTAGCTATACTTTCCAATAAATATACTTGACAATAAATACCTATTGTCAAGGAGTGTTTAAAAAAAGAATTTTAAAAAACCTCAATCAAATTAGAAGGTAGAGTATAGTCGATATCACAGAGGATATGGAAACAGTCCATTCAACAATTTTAGCCAATTAGGAGGAGGACGTGTTAGGCACTCACAATTTGTCAATTAAACTCAGTCATTTGTAGACAACACTAGGGGCTGATCTCAGTGGTCAAGCATCTAGTGGCTCTGGTGGCACTGCCACCCAATACCCATGCCCCTAACCATGGGGCCATTGGAAGGGAGAGATGACAATACAGTCTCTGGAGTGAGAACATACACACAGTGACTTAGAGATGGAGAGCATACTCTTTGAGTGTTGGACAAAACTGAGTCACTAGGCTACCCACTGTTATAAATGTGTGTAGATGAGAGAGAGGAGGGTGATGCACAGCCTTTGTGGAAATTTAGATGCTTGAACTTTATCTGGAACACAGGAATCTCCATGAGCATTCTTGATATTACAGCTGGAAGCTGTTGAAAAGCAAGAAAGACTCTTACTAAGCCAAGCAGAGAAACTGCCCCTCAATATCCCTCTATTTACTGTTGTGCTAGACACCTTGTCCACCCACTGAGTCTTCAGGTACTAACAAAAATGCCCAAGGAAGGAGCACACCCTCCAGCCACTTTTCAATGTTGCCGTCCCAATTCTTCATTCAATGACTTCTCTAGCTGCACCCTTTCATTCATGAGAATTTAAATACTATTTAAAAGCCCTCCAAATACTCTAAGAATACAAGACAGATGGAAAGAAAGTTCAATTGTTTACATTCTAATGTATCTCAGGAGAGTACAGAGCACACAGTAGGTACATAAGAAATATTCCTTCCGAGTATTACATGGAGGTGAGTGAAGCAGGCATAATTATCACCTCTAATTGTTCCATTTGTAACTGAGAAACTAGGCAGTGGCACCATGAAGAGTTTGCTCTAAGATCCCTGCAGCTGTGAACAGAGATAGTGGGTTTAAATGGGTCCACAACTTCTCATCTTACAGTGCTCCTTCTTCAATCCACATGCCTTCTCTTGTATTTTCAATGTCCTATAATTAAGAGCAATGAAGTTAGAAAGGAGGAGCTTATAGAGCACCAAAGGTTTTTATTCTGAAAATGTTTAGAGGTGGCACTACACGCAACATTAAGGTAGTAAAAAATAAACAGGGAAGATGGGTGAACCCACCTGATTTTGGGTCAGAGAACTGAAAGCTGTGCACACTGTTTTACAATGCTGCTGTTCAGAATTTCAGAGATTACCTCCATTACTCTGCTTTGAAATTGTTTAGTAAGACAAATCAGACATTCCTCGACTAACACTCTCACAGTCTGGCCTTCCCTGCTGGCTCCCTGGAGACTAACACATATCCAAGCTTCAAAAATTCTCCCTTGGCACTAGAAGTGTATATATTTTGAAAGGCAATAAATAGAGGTTTGTGTCATCTTTAGAGAAGCTTTATAGAATCTTCTGCAAAGATTTAAAAATCAAAAAAGCTGCTTGGTAACCATCTGCAGGGTAAGGAACAAGTAACAAATAAGCAGTCCCCAAGACAGTACAGAATGGAGATGGGGATGCCAGGGAAGGGAGCCTCTTGGCAGTGCTGACACTGTTTCTAAACGAACTGCAACACCTGTGTCTGCACCATGCACTGGGGACACGTTGGGGAAGGCCAAGAAAAAAAACTAACAAGACCCTTGCACTCTGGCACTGCAGTATCAGAAAAAGGAGGCTGGAATCAGAGACTCTAATTGTCATTTTAGTGTTGATGCTCATACAGAGGAGAGGGAGGCAGAATGGTGGTGACACACAGGGTCCTCTGACTGCCACCTGCCACCCCAGCAGAAAAAGGTCTAACAAAAATGCTGTTTAGGGGAACAGCACATGCCAAGGGGATAGTGGTCCCCTAAGGTTCTGTGGCAGTCAAGCCAGAGTACCACAGACTAGAGCACTGACAAGGACCTGCAAGAAGTGAGAATGTAGACATCATGAACAGCACAGCACCATCACGAAATCATCCCCTGAAAAACAGTCCTTTATAGTTGTACAGCAGTGTGAACAGCTGGAAATGAAGCAAGGTTAAGCAGTATGTGAGGCTTAGTTGATGGCTCAGACAACAAAAAGATCATGTCCTTCAGTCCAAGGAATAAATGCAAATGTATTAATTCCAAATGGGACTGATACAAGCTAAATCTACGTATGTGACGAGAAGAATCTGGAGCTTCCTGTATAACTAATAAGTTACATAAAGTAATAATGTGTAAGTAATACTGTGCATGTATTGTTATTACTCAACTTGCAAATTAAACATCTACCTTCCATATTACTAAGCCTCGACTGGCCACTAGGACTCTTGGACTCCTCCAGAAAGGCTTACACACCTTGGTTCCCTGAGGCACCTGGCAACCTGCCACACAGGAGATTCACCAAGAATTGACTGACTGAGGTAACAGACAAGCAACAAAGAATTGCAGATGTGAGCTGTAGAGATAGTTCACAATTAATTTTATCATGTGTCACACAGAGAAAATCAAATCCTATCGCTCCAGTAAGACGTTTGGGGAGTGTTAGGAAGAACGTTTTGAACAGCACACCAGTTGTATTATAAGATGTTCTGTCTTACAGAGAAGGGAAAATTTCCCTCAGCTTTGTATGTCAAGAATGCTGTCTTCCCTGAAAACCTTTTTATCTTGCAGGTGCTATAGGTAGTATTAATAAGGTGTTTCCCCCTTTCTCTTACCATGGGGAGCTGAAAGGCAAATACATATCTCTGTAGCAATAGAGAAATGTATCTTTGTTGCAAACGTATATGCTTTTCATTTCACCCAGATATATCTTTATCAATAGATGGCATAGCCTCATAGCCTTAACGTATGAACTTGTGCATAAAGAAATCTGTAAATAACATTTAAGCAAAGGATGCCTTAGAGTCCCACAATTTACTCAACAGCACAGGCTTTGGTGGTTGTTTTACAAACCAAGGCAGTTAATCCACAATTAGGCTGATTTCCAATCAAAATATAGGGAGTGGCTCCCTGTGTCCCCCAAGAGAGCACCCAGAGAAGGACATGATCAAAGAGTATCAGGGGCCTGTCACCCACTGTTCTCGCTTCCTCAGCCCATCACATCTGCTCATTGCCTGTGTCCTACCACTTCTTCTTCCCCAGCTCTGTGGAATCCATCTCCCCACTTTGAGTTTCCATGGCCAGGGCTGTAATTCAACCTCTCACTGTCTCTCTCTTCAGCTATTGTGGATGCTCCTGAGCAGTCTCCATCTCCCAGCTCTGCTCTGTATAATTTGTCTTTGAGTCCACGAACGGAGCTCTGTGCCAAATGTATCCATCCATCCACTCACTCAATAAATATCTACTGAGAACCTACTAAAGGTTAGGTATGTGTAAAGCCCTGGCGACAAGGAAATATAAAAGCCCAATCTCTTCTCTTAAATATTTGTGAATAGTGCAAAAGCAAAACAATAAACAACCCAGCAGAGTTTGACAAGCAAACACTGGGAATTCCCAGGCTCTGCTGGGATGTGATGGGTAGCAGGTATGCTGTGTGCTCAACAGCTCTCTGGGCACAGTGTAGCTACAGGAGGAGTGAGAGGGGAGAGTTCAATGTGGTGCTCCATGGCAGTGTATATCAACTACAAAGGCCGATCAGGATGAGCACAAGACCAAGTCACCCTGGACACCATTTACTGCTATCTTGAAATATATGAGAACCTATCTCAAAACAGAAAGGAAAGACAGAAAAGAAGCAGGAGAGAAAGTGAGATAGGCAGAAACTGGAGAAGGACCTATTAGAAAATTGTGGACCTATTTTGACACAATTTCTGTCTAAAAAAAAACCCAGCAATGGCTCATTCCAAACTGAAACATGGCTCTGTGCCACCAGATGCGGACCATCTCCCAGTGGATTCTCACCTCCTGCTCTAGCACCAGGCCTAGCTCTTTCCTCCAGGACTCTAACAACTTGTATCCACAGCCATTTTTTTTGGTAGAAAATAAATGCAAAATAGTCATGAAATAACTATAAAAGATCTGGGAGTGTCACATGAGAGGAATGTCTACAAAATAATTATTTAGTTGCAATAAGGATATCAGCAGGAGTCCAGTTGTTAAAGTGATATACAGAATCTTAAAAATGTTTTAAAAGTTAAACAGCATATAAACCAATCCTTTTCAGTTAAGTCAGGTCTAACCACCCAGAGAGACAGCCAAGCCCATCACTGACTTCTATTTTCAAGTCCCATAATATTTTCAAATGCCTTGTCCACACAACAAATGAAAACAATGAATCACATATAAACATAGTAGATTACAAAATAAAGCATTAACCATGCAAGCTGAATCCTTAACCATCTACCAGTTTTAAGAAAAATCTAAGAGGATTTTATACCATCCCAGTGCTATTGAGACAAATGTCCCCATAACCCTGGGTATGGATTGGAATCCCCAATGAAACTGCAATTAGCCATTTCTCCATGAATTATAAAAAGCAATCAATGTGCTCAAATCTCCAATTCTTATGACAGTTCAAGAACCATCACACTGACTTACTTGAGAATTAAATACTAAGTAGAACATGTTTCTTGGAGACAGGAATAATTGAATTTTCATGAAACGTAATGCAATGTTTGTTCATTCTATGTAAATATATACAGATTGCAAGCAAAGCTAGATTAATTCCTTCAAAGCACACTAGAGTTTTACAAATACAATGAAGCTGTCTGAGGTAATAAAGCCTTGGAAGTCAACATTTGATGACTTTTTCATTTATTTCCTTATACCTGAAGTGGCAAGATAAAAATGAGATGAAAATATAAGACTTTTATATGTAAATTAATAAAACTCTTCCAGGAAACACACAAAACATCTCAGAAGGTAAGCAAACTACACATGCATAGAGAGGTGAGCCATGGCCTAGAAAGCCTTGGGGTTATTACAGCACCTGCAATCAGATCAAAGGCTACTGTCATCATCAGTGACTCTTTCCTATCTCCTTCCAGAAAGCAAGATGAAGAAAAGAACAATGTGGAAGATCCCAAGCAACTGCACGGATGATTACTGAATATGCTGACCAAAGGAATGAGACTGTTCTCTGTTGTACCATGGACTGTAGTTGACAGAACGGAGTAAACAGAGGAAGGTAGCAACTGTGGAGTCAGTAACCGGGGTCAGTGCTGATGACAACTTACCCCATCTGCCCCTCCCAATTAATACCTGCAGGCTATTATAAGGAAAGAGGGGGAGGGGGATCCTAGTATTAGTGGCACCAAGTATAACCCTCTCCAGGCTACTAGACAAAGAGAAAGAAACCTTGTAACTAGCTTAAGCTGCTACTTGTAGTAGCCAGTGAGAGCTGCCACTAATAAGGGCTAGCTGTGCTGTTCATGGTGGCTCAGGATTAGAGAAATGAAGGAGAAAAAAATGGACGCAGGCACTCGATGAAGTGAAGCAGATTTCAACCATCTTACACACACACACACACACACACACACACACAGACAAACAAAAATATAAATATATATACACATACATATATATAGAGAGAGAGACAGACAGACAGACAGACAGATAGACAGACAAAAAGACAGAGACATATTTCATAGCTAGAGAAAAGCTCCAAGCAACTTACATATATACATATACCCACATACATGGTGGATAGAGTGAAGCTCTAACCATTTTAGATACATACATGTACACATAGTTGGTGGACAGAGCAAAGCTCTAACAATTTTATTTCTCTTAGCCTTTTTATACCCACTAAGACAATTACTTCATTGAAAAAACAGATAAAATGTTATAAAAGAGTAAGGTAATACAGGGTTGTTGATTATAACTTCAAAATAGTAGTTTTATTTGTCTTTCATTCTATAAGTTTATTATAAGTTCGTTTGTTTTGGATTTTTTTGTTTTGTTTTTTTGTTTTTTTATGTAATAGAATTATCCACCCCTTGTTCAGGGCCTTACTTTATCAGGATGCACACTTGTGGCCTCATTCCTGTACCTAGTCTAGAATGAATGTTTTTCTTGATCATTAATTTGATCCAAGCCTAATTTTCTTCCTAGTACAATTTACGTGTTTGCAGTACATGAAAGCTCATTGAACTATAGTTTAAAAACTATACAGCCTTGGTTATTTTGTAGGACGAGGCACATTCTATTCTTGATTCTAACTTTAAACTTTCTATCAACTATCTTAACTTCTTAAAATTATTTAAATCAAATCAGGAATTCTGTAAAATCATTATTAGGAATTACAAAATCATCTAAACACCCTTATTTCATGAAATTTCATCTTCATGTTGATATTCAGGAAATTTGCCCAATAGGGTGGGCTAATACCCAGAAATCAATCATAAAAGACCATAGCCAGAAAGGATCTTTCTTTGCCCAATTACACCATGTCAGAAAAAAATGAGGAATACAAGAATAACAAACACAAGAAGGCACATGAGCAGCAAGAAGCAATCCTAGGATGAAATCCCTGGGGATGTGCTTCTCCAGGGTTCACCATCACAGTCAACCAAAATGGTAGGATGTCTCCAGGAAGCTCAATTGCCCATTGTGGATCCTCCTGCATGGCATCTGCCAATGTACCACCAAGATACTGCTGAAAAAAGTAGGTGATACTAACAAGAAATTCAGCACACAGCCTCTACACCACTCAGCTCAAATAAATGACCACAGGCAAGCAAAGCTGGGTTTAATTAAACTATGGAATTAAGAAGTCTAGTACTCAAAGAAATGGAGCTGCATGCAGACATGTTCAGGTCAGGTCAGGGTGGTGTGCGTGCTATCCAGCCAATACAGTCACGAACTTACCAGCAACCCACCGGGAAGGAGGCAAACATACCCAGGACAGTTTGTCCAAGCAGAGCCAGAATAATGGTCTGAAAAGGGGAGTAGCCAACTGGACAACATGTGTTTCAGTCACCATATGCCCAGGTTTTGTGCACTTCACAGGCAATGTGATTATATAGAACTTTCAGTGGAATGTGAATTTCATGCTGCTGTAGGAAGTCCAGGTAGGAATTGGTCTCTAATGACTTCTACCTCTAAAAACAATGCCTCTGCAATGACAAAGATGCTGTGTTAGTTGTTACATTCAGGTGACTTGGGAAACAGAACAAAGGAGAAAAAGTGTGAAACTTAGGTGGTTATAGAGGAGAACACTGCCTAAAAGCCTTGTGTGCTCATTATTCTTGGAAAAGTCACAACCAGAATTAAATTATCCTTCAATCTGCAATTTATTATCATCCTAGATTGTGGTCAACTTGCATTGTCTCATATATCACATTGTTCCTTGGTTTTCCTGCCTGTCTGTTGTCAATGTCATACCCATGTATATTCCTGGACATTCCACTCAACTCATGGCAGGGCCAGAGCCCCAACATCAAACTCATCACACTGTCTCACAAGGTTAGTTCTCTCAGTAGATAGGTACTCTCAATAGATTGAGATTTATAGACTTTTGTTCTGCATGACAAGCCCTTCAAACACTCATCCTGAGGCTGAACAGTTGGCTCAGTGGTTAAGTAAGCACCCCACATGGCAGCTCATAACAACCTCTAACTCCAGTTTCTGAGGAAATGACCTCTTCTGGACTCAATGGACACCATGCAAGGACATAGTGCATAGACATTTATGCAGGCAAAACAATCATTAACACAATTAGTAAATTTTTATTTATTTGTTTGCTTGCTTTGGTTTTTCAAGATAGGGCTTCTTTGTATAATGCTGGCTGTCCTGGAACTCTTTCTGTAGACCAAGCTGGCCTCAAACTCACAGAGTTCTTCCTGCTTCTTCCTCTACAGTGCTGGATTACAGGTGTACACCAAAACTTCCTGGCAAGTAAAATTTTTCTTTAAACACACACACACACACACACACACAGAACAGGAAGAACTGACCTTGTTTAGATGCACCCTGCTTGATGTATGCCCGATGCCTGCGGGTATACCCTAGCAGGTCTATGTATCAGTCACTCCAAACATGGACAACTATCCTCAGTTCCTTGTGTTCCTTGTGATACTCTGCACTGGAAAAGGAACTATGCTCCAGGTCTATATCATCTACCTAACTCAGCCTCGCTGCTCAGCACAAGCCTAGACTCCAACTAGACTGCTGTGTGCAACCTCTCCAGCAACCACCTTCTGTCTCAATTATTATCCCTACAAGACCATTGGCAGAGTGGCTTCCTCATAATTCTCACTCCCAGACTACATATACCTCAAAGGCAAATACTACCTCACCATGCCCAGTACCAACCACAGAGACTGGCATACAGATGCTTAATAGAAGGCTAGAGAAATAGAAGGCAATAGAAAAGCGGTTCTTATCTTCAAAAGCTTCAAAAAATACACATAACAGATTTTAAGAGCTTTTCCTTAATGCTTTTTGTGGTAGCTTGAATGTGCTTGGCCACGAAGTGGCACTATTTGGAGGTGTGGCCTTGTCGGAATAGGTGTGCACTTTAATACCTTCATCCTAGCCGCCTGGAGGCCAGTCTTCTCCTGTTTGCCTTCGGAACCAGATGTAGAACTTTTAGCTCCTACACCATGCCTGCTTGGATGCTTCCCATGCGCCTGCCTTAATGGACTGAACCTCTGAACCTGTAAGCCAGCCCCAATTAAATGTTATCCTTATAAGAGTAGCCATGATCATGGTGTCTGTTCACAGCAGTTACCTCCTAACTAAGACACTTTTTAAAGCCCAAATGCAGTATAGGTGCTAAGTTCAACCTTATGTTTACATCAGACACTATCTTTGTGCTAAAAACATACCCATAGGTAAAGTTTTAGAGTATCTCATAGTTATCACTCCTTTCCCAAAGTGAATTTCTGTCCTCCCCATAGCTTACTGTCAACATCAGGACCAATAGAAGAGCACTCTTTCATTCTGCATCTTAGGATGCATCCCATAAAATGGTTTTAGTTTTGGTTTTTGTTGGGGAGGGGACTGGTTCTAAGAGGTTTCCTGGGGCAGTCAGCCTGGAAACCGCTGAGCACTCATCTCCCATCAGAGCTGCTTCTTTCTAACTTAGACATCCAGTAGCACAGTACATGTTTTCAACCCATCACTTCCCGCACTGAGAACTCATCAACCTCATTGTGTGTGTGTGTGTGTATGTGTGTGTGTGTGTGTGTGGTGTGTGTGTGTGTGTGTGTGTGTGTGTGAGAGAGGGGGGGGAGGAGAGAGTAGAAACACCTAATAACATTCAAATCCTAAAATGTGAGTTAAAAGCTATGATTTTAAAATGTGGCAAAAATTATGTTTGATGACAATACTTCATTGTCATAACACAGCCATTTCATGATGCCATTGATTTGAGCCTAAAGTACAGAAACGAGCCTTGGAAAAAAGACACAAGAAAATACCCTAGTAGATTGTGTTTATCCTCACAGTACCATAAATAATTCCTAAAACTCTAAATTGCCTTTTTGCAGAGGAGAAAATAAAATGTAGCCACTGGGAACATATCACCATCGCCTGCTGAGCTGCTGAGATCCTATAAAGAAGGGCTCCATAAATACTTTACATACAATTCAATTATATGAGCATTCTAAGTTTTTTGTTTTGTCTGTGAGAATTTCTTTAAAGGGGAAAAAGAAACCTTTTTAATGAACCATATATAGCAAAATCTGTCTGGTGTGCAATTTCCCCATGGTTCCACAGAACGGGATGCGAGTCCATGCTAACCCCATGGTTCCACAGAACGGGATGCGAGTCCAT
>JADRCD010178761.1:0-19964 GCA_019843815.1 Montemys delectorum
GGGGGGGGGTGGGGGGGGGGCTCTATCCGCATGACGGCTTGCTTCTTTTATGTGTACTCCATTTTAACGCCAGAAATGATTACCGTGAATGAAACTTTATAAGCGGTTGATTGAGAAGTCTTGCATTTATTCGAGTGTTTCTGACAGCCCGTGAGGAGATGTACCTATTGGCCAGGAAGGAACCCTTTACACCTGCTCACCTTTAGTAAATCAGCATTTTCATTGTTTTCTCTGCTAAATAGAGGGACTATCTTCGCCAGAAAATTACATGTTACTCTCTCCGGCTGCCAAATTGTCAGGCTTTTACAATTATAGGCCTCTGTTTTCTTTAACCGCGTGCTAGCTGCCAATTTTGTATACCTCTTATTTCTGTTCAATTATCTGTCACTATTTGCACTAGAGCACTTCTGTGAGTTTTGTATTGAATACCTAATTAAATTATCAAGGATAAGTTTTTACTGTGGCTTCACTGTGAAATGTTTTAAAGTTCCCTGGAGCAGGTAGACACATCTATTCCTGTGTATAGTTTGGCTGATTCGTAGGACAAGTGTCATGCTAGTGACTTGGAGTGAGAAGAGCTGTGCTGTTATGTTCTTCCCAGGCCTATCAGAAGCGTGTCTGAGAGTTCAGTGCCGACTTGGAGTTCTGTAGGACCTACTGTCCATACCATTCCCATGGAGTCTTTCATATGTAATAGAAGTCCTGCGATTACTTCATATTCTCATAAATTGTTGCAGGTTATGTCTTTGGTCTGGTTTTACCCAGGCTGGCCTAAAGCTCACTGGGTAATCAAACATGACTTTGAGCTTCTGATCATCCTACCTTCCCTTTTATGCACAGATTATACGTATGCGCCACCACGCCCAGCTTATGCCATGGTAGGAATAGAAGCTAGGCTTTGTGCAAACTAGACAAGCACGTTACCCACCGAGCTACAGCTCAGCTCTGTATATTCTGTTCTTTAGCATAACTGCACCACCAAAAACAGTGAAAACAGAGGGAAGGAAGATATCTTTGCTTTTCTTTTTTTCTGATGCTGGTCTACAGAATATTTCATTCTTTGTAATCATTAGATATACACAGAAACACACTGCTCAATCCGCATGAGCTTTTAAATAGTAGAGAGAAATTAATTGGGTTTGAAACCATCAATATATAGAAGAAAACTCCCTACTGACAAGGTATAATTTAGATGAATTAACGTGCTATGAGAAGGGCTACCTAAAGTGCCCTTGTCTGGCCTCCGCACTAACACGCTCATTTTCACTGTCACAGTAAAAGTGCAATCATCGTACACATGCTAACACTTGGGAAAAACAAATTGCTTTTTTAATTAAACAGTCATGAAGGAATCAAGTTATTCAGAATAATCTAATTTCTAACATTTTCTTCTGTTTGTTTACAGTCATTAGGTTATTTAGTAAATGCCAACTTTTGACTATCTAAGTAGATTGATATTTTGTTGTAAGGAAACTTTCAATCACATGGTAGGAAGGAAGAAGATTTTTCTTTCTGCTTACTAAAAGGGAATATAATTATAGCTGTCATCAATAAACTGCTGTTGATGTCTGAGTAAACCTGGAGAATAGCGTGATGTATTAGAGTGAGGAAGTCTAGATCTGTTATTAAATATGACCTATAATTAAAGTGTCTATGTGTGTGTAATCTACACATGTACGTGTATCTTCACAATTTCCTACAACTTACTCTAATTCCAGACTTTGGGTTTTGGGCACTCCTCAGAGGCAGGAGACTGGTTTAGACTGGTGCTGTCAGTGTGCAGAGCTCCTGGGCAAGTTAAAATTGCCCCCAGGACTTCTTATTTAATCTTTTCCTTACTTTCACTAGTTTGTGAAGCTTGATGTTCATTTCCTATAGTTCATACAGTAAAGCCTGTATGTGTACGCTAGCTACTTTTCCATTTCTCCAGGGAGATCTGGGGATCCTGCCCCGTTTGATCCCTGTGACCCACTATTGGATTTCCTGATTTCATAACTTCTCCATCACCAGGCATCTGTTGAGGGCTTGCTACAAGTGACCTTGAACTTGTTAAAAACGAGAAAGGGAGAAGGTGCTCCCTTCCACAAGCTTGTATACAGTCAGACGAGGGACACATAAATAGCTAAGTCCAAGAAACTGCTTAGTATTGTTTGCCTTCTCATCAGAATTAGGTGACTCTATAACTAAAGGAAAGGCTTTACTATTAGGGGAGTGATCAGTTTGATACACCTATTTAAAAGCCTGCTTTTCTGTCACTAATGTCCCATTGAAGCTACAGAAGCATGGAATGGGGAAGGAAGAGGCTTCAAACCTGAGAGTCTATTTTACAAACTTTTACAAAATGCCAGTTTTCAGAGGGGTCTGTTTGAAAGTTGCTGGTTTCAGAAAGGGTAATTGCCCCAGATGTGCTAAGCTTGGCCATCTGAGAAGCAAGAGCCAAGACAGAATTAACCATACAAGTAATTTATTGGGGGAAATCCTTGTGCAGGGCAATGCAGGGAAGAAGTGAACAGGGAAGGAAGGAGAATGAGAGGGTAGATGAAGTCTGCCAGCAGCCTCACAGCCCATGAGGAGGACTGCCTTATGCCCATTAGGAGGACCACTTTATTCCATTAGGAGGACCGCCTTAGGCCTCTGTTGTGTGCTGATCTCTACTGGGAGCAGCTTGTGATACTTGGGATCCAGGCAAGTATAGTAGATGCTTTTGAGTCCTTGCTCTGGTCCTGGACCCGTCTGCACTTTTCCTACGGATGCCTCTCCTGCCTGGAACACAGTTGTGAGTGTTCTCTGCTGTCAGGCCAGAGCAGGGGCGGGTCTTTGGCAGCCTGGACTTTCAGTGCAGGTCCCTTGCAGGAGCTCTTAGGTTAGAGAACCAAGCTTCCCATCAACAAAAGCAGTAAGGGCTGGCTGTGGCTTCAGGCATCCCAAGCGTCGTACCTTTGAGTGATCCTGTGGAAGGCACTGTGAGCCACCTGCCGTGGGTAAAGGTGATAGTAGTGGAGGAGAGCCCCATCACTGTGGGACCTTTCCAGTGTGGCCTGATTGGCTTCAGGAAGAAGCTGGGTTTCTTTGGGAGGACTAAGAAGGGTTAGGTGCGATTGAAGATTGAAGTCCTCTGAGTATTTGTCATTACTCTTCAGTGGATGAGGGTAGGTGGGAAACATGCTCAGTGTGACGGTTTGCAGCAAGAACAGCATGTAATGGGGCGAGGCTGCCTGTGCAGAGGTCAGGCGACCTCTGAAGGACTGATGCCTGTAAGACTTCGTCAGTTACGGCATTCTCATCACAAGCCTAAAGTTTTTTTGGCCTCTTCCAAACAAAGTGAAGTGCCAACAAGGAATTAGCTAAGTGTGCACCCTTAAATGCTTTTTTAAGGTGTCTCTAAGGGAAAATACAAGCTTCATTGATCTTTATGGAAAGTTGAGGAAAACAAGGGGCTGGAGAGATGGCTCAGTGGTTAAGAGCACTGACTGCTCTTCCAGAGGTCCTGAGTTCAATTCCCAGCAACCACATGGTGGCTGACAACCATCTGTAATGGGATCTGATGCCCTCTTCTGGTGTGTCTGAAGACAGCTACAGTGTACTCATATATATGAAATAAATAAATCTTTTAAAAAATGCAAAAATAACTAAACTAGAGACAAGACTTTAATAGCTATGTTTTCAGGTTTCATATCTACTGTAGCTATGGCAGTGCTTTATATTTTGAACCTGAGGTAACTTCCTGTTCCATGCATATAGCCCATTTTCTTTGTTCCTCAGTAGTTGATGGATAGATATTTGAGGCTGGAGAGTCAGGAACCAGTCACCAGTTGTGCTACAGCTTAAACTTATATTTTTAAGTGAGCAAAAAAGATTTATTTATTATTATACACAGTACACTGTAGCTGTCTTCAGACTCACCAGAAGAGGGCATCAGATCTCACTACGGGTGATTGTGAGCCACTATGTGGTTGGTGGGATTTGAACTCAGGACCTTCGGAAGAGCAGTCAGTGCTCTTACCTGCTGATCCATCTCGCCAGCCCAATCAAAAAGATTTTATAGTGGGCAGTGTTAGGCATTCTTTAGCAAAGGCTACTTTAGTTGTGTAGAATAGGTTAGGGGGGCAAGAACGGACAGGAAGGCTGTTGGGACAGCACTGCTTAGGGCAGGAAGGTGTCTGGGAATTAGGACTGAAATGGAAAGAGAGTTGAGATGAGAGGAAGGGAGAGCTGAGCTGCAGTGTGACACAGAAGGAAGGCCGCTGGGGTGTGAACTGTAGAACTCTGGCTCAGTCAACTAGCATGGGCTTTATTTTGTTTTTCTTTCAAAAACTACCAGTTCATTTTCAGAGTCATGGAGGGGACTGGAGACCAGATCAGATAGTAGACAGCCAAGTTAGCAGGGCAACATCCACAAAACAGGCTTTGGGGCTTCTAAAGTGAGAGATGTATGTAAGATAGTCTGTGGACACAGGCACAAATCCAGTCACCAGCTGACAGATACTGTGCTTAGGCATCGTGGTTGCCACTTCATAAATGCGTGGAAAGACACGGGGATGTCAGACAACACATAGGAGGAGTGCATGTAAAATACATGGAAGTTTCTGGCCCAATGGAGATTTTGTTCTTCCTCATCATCACCAGTGTTTATGGGAGAATATTAGTGATTTCTTGTCCTTGTTAATTGTGATGCCATAGAACACAATAGCAGGAGCTCCCCAGCCTGTAGCCCAGTGTCGGGCAGACACTGTTTGATCATCTAGAGCAGTGGCTCTCAGTCTTCCTAACTGTTTAATAGTTCTTTGTGTTGTGGTAAATTACTTCATAACTGTAAGTTTGGTACTGTTATGGATCATAACGTGAATATGTGCTGTGCAGGAAGCCTGACATGCAGCCCCTGCGAAAGGGCCTTCAACTCCAGGGGGTCCTGACCCACAGGTTGAGAACCGCCGATCTAGGTTGTTGGAGTACGGGTGTTTGGTCTTCTGTTTTGTCAGACATTGCCTTCTGAGGCAGGCGCTGCTGGACATCACCTGAACAGCAGTTACAATTTGTTTATGCAGAGTAATAACTGACTTCTAAGTATAAGCTCAGGGCCAGGGAGCTCTGTAACCAAGCCAGCTATACTACTAAGGAAAGGAGAAAAAGCTGACTCTGTTGTAAAGAAACAAAAGTGTAGTGGTGGTCATTGGCCTGTGGAGTTCTAAAAGCCATCTATTTAATACTTGCTGGATAAAATGAAATAACCCTACTAGACGCCAGTCTGAATACCATCTTCAGAAACTCATTAGCCTTTGAAGATATAGTTCAGTATTTGACAAGTGGCTGCGTGTGTGTGTGTGTGTGTGTGTGTGTGTGTGTGTGTGTATAAACTGTGTCTATCTCTGTGAGGGAGTGTGTGTTTGTGGTTGTGTGTGTGTGAATATAAGTGTGTGTGTTGTCTGTGTCTATCTCTGTGAGGGAATGTGTATGTGTGTTTGTGTATGTGTGTGTGTGTGTGCATGTTGTCTGTTTTTGTGACTGTGAATTGTATATTTGTCTCTGTATGTGTGAGTGTGTGTGTGTATGTGTATATCTGTGTGTGTGAATATGAGTGTGTTGTCTGTCTCTGTGTGTGTATGTGTGTGTACATGTTGTCCTCCTGTGAGTCTGTGTGTGTGTGTGTATATCTGTGTGTGTGAATGAGTGTGTGTGTTGTGTGCGTCTGTGTGTGTGTGCATGTTGTCCTTCTCTGAGTGTGTATGTGTGTGTGAATATGAGTTTGTGTTGTTTGTGTCTGTTTCTGTGTGTATGTACATGTGTGTGTGTGCATGTGTTGTTTGTGTCTGTTTCTGTGTGTGTGAACATGTGTGTGTGTGCGTGTGTGCATGTGTTGTTTGTGTCTGTTTCTGTGTGTGTGTGCATGTTGTTCTTCTTGGAGTGTGTTTCTGTATGTGTGAATATGAGTGTGTGTTGTTTGTGTCTGTCTCTGTGAGGGAGTGTGTAAATATATGTATGCGTGTTTGTTTGTGCGTATATGTATATACTTTTAAAAAAGTGTCTCATTATGTGGACCATGGTGGCCTCAAACTCCAGAGATCCTTCTGCTTCTGCCTCAGGAAGAGAGGGGTCAAAGGCATGGACTGTCTTGGTAACCTTTGAGTTCACAGTTAGAAAGTAACCTAATCCATAAACCATGTTCCATGTGTACAGTGAAGAATCCAGTGCTAGCTTGGCTACAGCTTCTGGTATGACATGTTTCTTTTCTCCAGTGTCCCTTAAAGCGTGGTCTCCTGTGGCAAGTTTGGAAGTACATGAGACAGAGCGAGCTTCTGTCACATATTTATTATTTGAGATAGTCTTCCTCTGCAGCCCAGGCTGGTCTTGAACCTGGACTGTTCCTTCTGCCACAGAGTCCCAGGACTCATGTGAGCCACAATACCTCGCTTCAGCATTGCTGCCTTTTATATCCAAGTCTCAATTAAGACCACCAGTTCCTGGGTGGAGTATGTAATATTTCATACACATCAGGACTTTCTTAGGTTCCCAACTAAGTAGTACTAACTTGGTAGCTAATATGAGACCACCGAGAAAGGCCACTTTGACATTTTAAATTGTTTTTAAACACATTTTCTTTAAAACACATACATGAGAATAATATAAATATACTCAACATATTGGAGAAACACTAAAACTATGACTTGTGGCTCTCTTAGGTCACTGACACAATGTTAATAAAGAGAAAAATATCTTTCCTAAGAAACCCCTTCCTCCGTACTCTCTTGTCCTACTGCCTCAGAAACTCTAGTTTGTGAGTATCTGTTGCCTCTGTACACTGCCCAAAAGCCAGAAAGCTCAGTGGAATCTGCACATACCTGCCCCATCGTGCTGAGATTCTTACTCAGATCACAATGAGCTAGAGACAGTTGTGCTTTCTAAATGTCTTTAGTCACCCAGAGTCAGCCCTCCAGGAAAAGACTTTCAGTGAGATCTGAAACCACACTGGAAAGGGAAGCCATTCACGGCTCTCGTCTTACACAGCAACAGAATCCCACTGACTGCAATGCTGGGCTTTCTGTTTGTTATTTTAAATATCCTTCCCGTCAGATGCTCACAGATGATCTCTGAGATTCGAATGTAGCCCGGCTGCCCTCTGCTGCACTGGTGCTCGCCAGCATCGCCATGGAAGCTGGTGAGGCAGAGGAGCCCTCCTGCTCACGCTTCCCTCTCTCTTACCAACAGTGATGGTTCTGATATGGCCTTCCCTTTCTTACTTGTAACTTAAGAAAGCCTGTGCTTTGTGCCACAGATTGCCTTATGAATTGTTGGGCAAGAGGAAAGAGTGGGTAGATACTGGTGGGCGTGTTTTTAAAAAGAGCTTTACGCTGTCCTTGTTGCTCATTTTAAGTATAACTTGCTAAATCCACTATTTTCCAATAACTGAATACTATAACCATTTGATCTTGAATGCAGATTGCTACCATATTCGAATTTGCCACCTGCTGAGAACTGCGTTTTGAACGGAGCACATTAGTCTCTTCTCTCTGGATCAAACTGAATCGTTATGAAGCAAAATTCTGAGGGGTAGAACCGAAGAGACGTGCAGGCATTGTTTCCAAAATGTGTGACTAGTAAAACCTTCTGTGGAGTGCCTTTGGTGGTAACTTTAACCTTGCAAGCCTAGTGGGTGAGGAACACTGGGGCAGGGTGGGCCCTTGGCCTTTTGCAGACGCCCAATGGGAATATCCTAGAGCGCTTAGGAGCATTATCATTCTCTGGTGCTCTGTCGTGGTCTTCATCTACAGATCTGGTTCACAGAAATTTGATGCAACATCTGTTACCCCCTTACCCAAGTTCAGATCTTGAATAACAAGGTGATAGTAATAATTGGATTCTTTTACCTCTATTCCCCACACAGCCTGGATAGCAGAGAGTTTGTACTACTTATGTTGCATACATATATTTATATATTTATTATTGATATTGTTTCATTTTATACCCCATGACAAGGGACTGCAGTGCATTTTTTACACACCAACACAGACCTGGCCCTGAGATTCTCCTAGCACCCCTCAGTCTCTACCTGGCATACCCTGTCCCCAACTCTGAACTTTCCAGCCCATGGGCTGGGTTGCCCTTCCCCCAGAGGCTCCTCCCTATAGAACCCAGACATTTTGGTCTCGGTCTCTCGGTCTCTCGGTCTCTCGGTCTCTCGGTCTCTCGGTCTCTCGGTCTCTCTCTCTCTCTCTCTCTCTCTTTCTCTCTCTGCTCATACTCTCTCTCTTTCTCCCTCTCCCCACCTCTCTCTCTGCTCCTGCTCTCATACTCTCTCTCACTTTTTTTTTTTTAACTTACATTTGAAGAACTGGTGATATAACTGATGAATGATTTCTATCATGTTTGCCCTGGGTTCAGCATCTCCAAAGGCAAAACACAGTACTCAGTAACACTGGCCGAAAGAAATTTCACTTTCAAAGGAAACATACACTTTCACAATTTGTAGTCACTACATAAATACAGGAAAAAAAGATCAGCTAAAAGAAATATAAGTACTAAATTTCACTAGACGTGTCTCAAGAGCTAGAGAGATGGCTCAGTGGTTAAGAGTACCGACTGGTTTTTCAGAGGTCCTGAGTTCAATTCCCAGCAACCACCTGGTGGCTCACAACCATCTTGTAATGGGATCCGATGCTCTCTTCTGGGGTGTCTGAAGAGAGCATCGGATGACGTTATTGGCAGACGTTATTGTCATTCGTTTGCATGCTGGTCCTTCAGAAGCTGCCCCGTGTCTTACAGCAGGCATGAGCAGTCAGGCTCGTGGATGGCTGGTGGACTGGCAGCCGCAAGCCTGAGGGGTAGAGTGGGCGAGTTTGGCATCTCGGCCCAACTTACTGCCTCTTGTCAAGGCACTGTTTTCTCTCTTTTCATTTCTTCTACTCCCTCATCTATGAAGAAAACGCCTCACCTCCTATTAGGAGTACAGTTCTCTCTCGTTGTCAGTGCGTGAGGCCTGGTGGGTACTGAGAGCCAGGGTGTGGGGTTACGGGGTGAGAGCATGTGCAGTTAAATAGCTTCGGTTGGAAGTCTTCAGCTGACTCTGGGGTGGCTCCTAACAGGTTATAGTTTGTATATTTGTTACAAGGGTGTTTAAATTCCATCTGAGTCAGATGGCTAAACAGGTGTCAGCAATTTGGGTTCTTTAAAAACATAGAAGCAGCTTCCTTTCTAGGGCTTGGGAGAACTTACTAAGCTACCCTGCCTCCTACTGTCCCCACAGTGGTGACCCTTACATTTATACTTCCAGCTAAATTTAAGACACCATGCTATGTGTGTAATTACGCTTTTTCTTCATTTACAGCAGTAAGAAGAGTTAGTTACTGCGTATGACTTTAGAACTTGGAAATACAACCAATATATCAAATATTTTTTTAAGGTCCTGAGCTCAGGGCTTCCTTTGGTTACTGGCTTCCGTTGCTACTGTACCTTTACATGTTAGCTTCCCCCTTCATTGGGGAAGGCCCTTTCCTCTGGCATTCTATTGGGGAATTAAGGGATACAGGGCTAGAGAATTAATATTAACTTGGGATACTTAGAAAATTTGGTTATTATCTTTAGGTAGTGATACCATTTGATTGACATCTTGTAGGGATGAGAAGGTGGGGAGGAAGAACAACTATATATTGATGTAAAAACTATGTCAGTTCTTAAATAGTTAAGAAGCAGTGATAGAAATCCAGAACACATAATTATGAAGTCTTTATCAGAACAGAAACTCAAGAGGGGAAGGTGGGGCAAAGCTGGTGAGATGGGGTGCCCTGTGAAGATGCCGCAGCGTGCTCAGAATGGCTCTAGAAACTCCAGCTCAAGCATCTCGTTGGAAGAAGTAATGTGGGAGCAATTCAGAAGAAGGTAGATATGGCTGATGGGAGCAAGGACTAGGGGTATGCAGTATTTCAGGCTCTCATAGCAAAATCAGAGTTTGGGAGTGGTTTTTCCACTAAGGCTTAAGGATATTCTGTAAAAATCAAATGGGTAGTTGGTCTGTTTACAGAGAAAAGTACACAGACCACCTTAAGTAGTCAAATTGTCATATAAATAATTGTACTTAGAAGTCCTTGCTATTGTAACGTATTTTGTTGTAAAGTAAATATTCACCTGTCTGGAAGTCCATGTTCATGTGTTTGCTGGTCTTCATGTGAGCTTTACACGTTTACCTCTGTCTCCACACAAAGAGAAGTTCCTTCACACAGGCTTTGTTTTAAATATGTTTGGCAAGCATTTGCATCTTGAATGGAGATTGTGACTTCAGCTTTAAAAATTATCCCACTTCAGATGAAATCCATCTCACAATAGCTATGGTTTGTTCCGCTGCCCCTTTCTAAGAAAGATCATTCGCTTTTTCCTACATCCATTTTGCCATTTTATGTGAAATACAGAAAGAGTGGCTTTGTCTGCAGAACGTGAGAGTCCATCAGGTGCAGGTAGAAACCTGTGTATTTGTTATCTGGGGCATACTGCACCAGGATAAAGTAATCTTCAACGCCACATCTGACTGAGTTCTTCTGAGGTTACGGAATAAAACACAGACAGGATTGTACATCCTGGTAGTTGCACCCTGTTCTTTCTGGCCCCAGCTGGTAAGCACATTAACTCTGACATGACTCTCAAGATGTCATCCCAGTTCCCTGTACATGCATATAGTTTCACCGGGCCGGTAGTGTTAATGATCTTCACAAGCTCTTAAGGCTGAGAGTGCCAGACAGCTCCGCGCATCTGTCAGGATGGACAGGCCTAGGTGCAGGGGGTAGGCAAGCACCTGGTGTCTCGTCTCTCAATATAATAAACAGGATCATCACCCGCTGAAGACTCTCCTTAAGAACCTGTTCTCCCTCGTGCCTTACCTCTCAAGCTTACAAGTTTTCCCTTTTTGGTTTACTCCTAACAAACAGTGGAGTTGTGTTTTCCACACGCCTGGAGATGTTCCAACACGAAAAATTCACATTTGGAATTCATCCTGCTTTGTTTCCATTGCTGTGATAAATAACAGGGACCAAAAAGCAGCCTGGGAGGAGAGGATTCATTGGCTTGCACACCTGTCGTTGAGGAAAGCCAGGTCAGTCATTAATCAAGCAGTTGCTTTGCTGAGCGGTGCAGAGACATCGAATGGAGGCCTTCCCTCAGTTGAGGTTCCCTCTTCCCAGATGGGCCAGCTAACAAGAAGCTGATACAGAGCGGAAGGAAAGTGCTCTGCACACCAGAAAGAGATGCATTTGTAATTCAGCACCAGTGCGTTGGACCTCAGCTCTTCCTCCCATTCAGCTAACAGCAGTGCCTTCCTTTGCATACAGTATAAACAAAGAACAGTCCACAGTGGAAGAAGTCCGCTTGCAGTTGCAGAGGGATGCCATTTCAAATCATAAGAGCGCGTGAAGAAGTGTGTCTACATCTCAGCAAAGGTAGCTTGGGAAACAGAACCAATGTCAGGAGAGGCTCTTTGCCTGGCTCTGCTGCTTTCTGGGCTCAGGGAGTCTGCCTCGGTGGGTCGGTCGGTCGGTCGGTGTCAGCTCACACCTGTATCCACGGGGAAGGCCCTTCTCACGCCCTGCAGTGTGGGAACAGCGTCAGCTACGCCCGTTCTGGGCTCTCGTTCACTACCAATCCTCCTTCCGCACAGTGCCGAGAGACTGAAGCCAGTGGTTTCCCTCTCAGAATCAGGCTCGGTCTTAAAAAAAAAAAAGATTCAAAAGTAAAAGGGAGGTGAGGGGGCACACAGGGGAGATGGCTCAGTGACTGCCGACACATACTCCACAAGTGTGTGCCACCCGAGTTTGAATCTTAGCACTTGGATAAACACTGGATACATACATATACGGATACATCCCTATGACCTTATGTTTTTAAAAGCAAAAAAGGTTTTTGCTTTTGTGTCTGTCTGCCTGCCTGCCTTCGAGGGTGTGGTATATCACAGTGTACACACAACTGTACACTCAGGTGGAAGGCAGAGGAAGCTGTTAGGTGGCCATCATTTCTCTGCACTGCACTCCCTTACTGAACCTCTCTCCCTGAACCTGAAGCTAGGCTGGCAGACAGCACTCTACAGTGATTTCCCTACCTCCCTCTCTCACCTGTTGGATATCCATATAGAAGTAACAGTTGTGCTGTGCTGTCCAAGGCCTCTATATTTAAAATCTGTGTTTCCTCCTCATTATTTAAAAATAAAAAATAAAACAAACAAAAAAAAAAACTCCACCTCTCACTAGCGAAGTGTTTACTGACAGGATGCACCCATTTCTTGGCTGGCACAAGAGACTTTGAGGGAATTCCTGTCTCATCTTTTGTATGGCAAACTAGTTGATAGACCACCAGAGTGTGGCACCTTGGGTTGTCCTCTACCTTCTGGGAAGGAGGAGGCCAGGCCAATACAGCACGAAGGAACAGGTTTGCATGGCGTGTCACAGGCATGTGGAGTGTCTTGGGCTCAGAGCTCAGCACTAAGTCCTCCTTGTGTTGCCGTCTTTGAGAGTGGAAGGGCGTCCTACCTTGGCATTCCAGTGCTTGCTGTGAAGATGTGCCCAGGTAAGCCAGGCGGACAGGACGGGACCTCCTTTGCTCTCAAATGGGAAGCACACCAGTTTGAAAGTGTGCTTGATTGCTTAGCAAAGCTGTAGCATGCGGTTTCTCAGTTCTTGATGTTTGGGGAACTGTGCAACACTGAAAAACCACTGCTTTGTGTATACACAGTGTCCGACAGATGCCACATCTACAGTGACCTGGCGTCTGCAGCGAATGATGTTGCTCTGTTAGGTG
Organism: Montemys delectorum; assembly: GCA_019843815.1. Classification (NCBI taxonomy): domain Eukaryota; kingdom Metazoa; phylum Chordata; class Mammalia; order Rodentia; family Muridae; genus Montemys; species Montemys delectorum. The sequence continues at coordinate 12,769 of JADRCD010178761.1, forward strand.
TCAACCCTATTGTGTATCCGGCCAGTTGGCATCAGGCGGAATTCTTTCATTCTCCTATGTTGGTAGTTGGGCATGGGGGTTTCTCTCCACATTATCTAAACTCCATTTGCGCTTACTTAGCTTCAGAGGACCCAGCCTTCCTAGGAGGGGAAGGGTGCATTTTCCCAAAACAGAAGTGGTAAACATTTAATGTTCAGATGTTTCTTGTCTTTTTACTTCCCAAGCCCTGAGTTATTTAATGAAATTAAACTTATTGCTTGTAATTACCTACATAAGAAAAGCAACACAAATGTTCTCAACTTCCTCTGCACTGGGGCGCAGGAAGAGCAGGACTCTCAGTCTCTCTGATGCCTGGCAAGTGCATCGTGGAGATGCTGTGTGCCCTGGCAGAGAGCTAAGTGTGCTGCTTGCAATACTGTCCAAAGTCAAGCCTAGATCCCAGGGAAAAGAGCTTTGTGAGCATCTTAAAAGTCATCTGCTTCATCCCCTTTATTTAAAAAATGGGAAAATTGGTGTGAATGAAGGCTTGAAGTTTGGGTTTGAATAATAGACTCAAGTGTTTTTTTAAACGTTACCATACCGTGCATGACTTCCTGTGCCGATGTGCTCGGAGCCTCCCTTTTTGTTAGGACAGAAAAGCTGCTGCTCTGTGCCTCTGCCTGGGAAACCTGCCACCTGCCATCCGCCACCTGCCACCTGTCTTGTGGTCTTTCTCCACTGAGAAGGACATTTGTCTGCAGTCAGAATGCAGCAGCGCTGTTTGACGGTGACAGTGACGATTGCAAAGGATCAAGCAAAGGTGGAAGGAGTCGCAGACCGAAGCCCGGCGTGGTACGTTGCCATGTGCAGATGCCCAAGAGCTGGGTGAATCCTCTGGCAGGGCCCAACAGTTACAAATGAAAGCAAGCCTGTTTCCATATCTATCCGGCCACTGAAAAACTCAGCACTGTCGCTTATAGTAGGATTTAAATCTTGCCTTTTGGAATGTGTGATGCTTAACCCCCGCTCCCAGAGAAACAGGAAGTTTGTTGTAGGATTACATGTCCTTAAAGTGTCAGAGATGCTACTCTACCCAGGAAGTCTTGCCAGCATGGCCGTCTAAACGTGACTTGAACAAAGACACTACCACTAGACATGCTAACGTGAGTTGGGATGGGGGTGGGGTGTCTTGAGGCCTCAAAAGGACTACAGGCAACTAAGGCAGCTGTGAGTGGAGGGAATAGTCTTACCCAGGGAAGAGCACTCTGATTGGCTATCTAGTACCAAATGTTCATCCCCGAACACATACATACGTACAAGTGACAAGTACAGACTGAGCAGGTTGAGCTTCTGTATTTAGAACATATATGTGTAATTAACAGTTAAAGAAAAAGAAGCCACGAACATTCATGAAAAAGAAAAACAGTAAGAAAGATGGTGACCAGTTTTTATGTTCAAGTCTTGACTCTCCAGGACTCATTTTTTTGTTTTTGTTTTGTTTTTGTTTTTGTTTTTTTCTGTAAAGTCACATTGCTCACAGGTAATGCTTCCCATGACTTACATTGAGTCAGGCTTGGGTTCTCTGTGATGGCCCCAGTGCCTGGGCACCTGAGGCAGAATTGGGGGAAGGGGAGCTCCCATTACATTGAGTCAGGCTTGGGTTCTCTGTGATGGCCCCAGTGCCTGGGCACCTGAAGCAGAATTGGGGGAAGGGGAGCTCCGAAGCTGCTTAAGGCTGCAGTACCAGTATCATTGAGTGCAGGCGTTTTGTCACTCTGGTCTCCGATCCCCGAAGTTGCGGTGCCACGAAGCCTGAAGTCCCAGAACAATACCTGAGTGACGAAGTTGAGGACGTCTCCATCCGCTGACTGGTGTAGAACTTTCTCTAGTTTCACCTACTTGAGTGCTATGACATTTAACTTTTATAGTTTTATAATGTTATTTAGGGATATATCACATAGGATTTTTGGGACCGTGGATGAGTATGTAGCCCAGGCAGGCTTGCATGGAGTCAGTGAATAGCCTGGCTTTGGACTCCTGACAGTCTTCCCAAGTGCTGGGATTGTAGGAATAAACGTCTACCATGAGCTCTGCAGCATCATCTTAAAAGCAAGAATTATTGAACTTTGTCACCTTGATAGCAATAGTGGTGGCTAGAAATAAGGAACTATCCCACAACTATAGAGCGCTGAACGTACCCCGTCTTGTCCGGTCTCCAAGTTACTATGCGGAAGGGAGAAACGAACGAGTGGAAAATCCAGGTAGCATGGTGTGGCTGCTCATGCCCATGGTTATGGTTTGGATGTGACACTCCCTCCACAGGCTCATGTATCTGAATGCTTGGTCTTCAGCTCATAATACTGTCTTTAAGAAGTGGGACCTTACTGCTGCAAGTAGATCCTAGCCTATCAGCTGGCACTGCACCCTGCCCCATTTTTGTGTTTGACCTGTTAGCAAGAAGCCTCACACTTCTGCTGTGACATCTGGGAACAGTACCTACCTCCACATTTCCCCTCTGTAACGGATTGCACCTTCAAACGGTGAGGATAAAATATGTCCGTCCTCCAAAACGGCTACCAACAAATTGGGAAAAGATCTTTACCAACCCTATATCTGATAGAGGGCTAATATCCAATGTATACAAAGAACTCAAGAAGTTAGACTCCAGAGAACCAAATAACCCTATTAAAAAATGGGGCATAGAGCTAAACAAAGAATTCTCTACTGATGAAAACCAAATGGCTGAGAAACACCTAAAGAAATGTTCAACATCCTTAGTCATCAAGGAAATGCAAATCAAAACAACTCTGAGGTTACACATCACACCAGTCAGATTGGCTAGGATAAAAGACTCAGGTGACAGCAGATGCTGGAGAGGTTGTGGAGAAATAGGAGCACTCCTTCATTGCTGGTGGGATTGCAAACTGGTACAACCACTCTGGAAATCAGTGTGGTGGTTCCTCCTGAAATTGGACATAGTTCTACCAGAGGACCCAGCCATACCACTCCTGGGCATATACCCACAATATGCTCCATCATGTAATAAGGACACATGCTCCACCATGTTCATAGCAGCCTTATTTATAATAGCCAGAAACTGGAAACAACCCAGATGTCCCTCAACAGAGGAATGGATACAGAAACTGTGGTACATCTACACAATGGAGTACTACTCAGCTATAAAAAACAATGAATTTATGAAATTCTTAGGGAAGTGGATGGATCTGGAGAGTATCATCCTGAGTGAGGTAACCTAATTACAAAAGATCACACATGGTATGCATTCTCTGATAAGTGGTTATTAGCCCAGAAGTTTGGAATACAGGAAGAACGACCCACAAACCACAAGAAACTTAAGAAAAAAGAAGGCCAAATGGTGGACATTTCATTCCTTCTTAAAAAGGGGAACCAAACACACACAGAAGGAGTGGCAGAGATTAACTATGCAGCAGAGACTGAAGGAAGGACAAGCATATAGCTATCTCCTGAGAGGCTCTGACAATACCTGACTAATACAGATGTAGAGGCTCACAACCATTCATTAAACTGAGTACACTATCCCCAATGAAGGAGTTAGAGAAAGGTTCTATGGAGCTGAAGGGTTTGCAGCCCCTTAGGACGAACAACAATTACTAACTAGTACCCTCAGAGCTCCAAGGGACCCAACTACCAATCAAGGACTATACAGGGTGGGACTGAATGTTCTGGCAGCATGTGTATAGTAGAGGATTGCAAATTCGATCATCAATAGGAGGAAAGGACCTCGGCCTTGTGAAGGTTCTGTGCCCCAGTGTAGGGGAATGCCAGGGCCAATAAGTGGGAGAGGGTGGGGTGGCAGGCATGGGGAGGGTGGAGGCAAAAGGAGTTTGTTCTTGTTGTTTTTGTTTGTTTGTTTTTTGGAGGGGAACCTGGGAAAGGGAAAATTTACATGTAAATAAAGAAAATATCTAATAAAAAATAAATAAATAAAAAATACAATAAAATTAAAAAAAAAACAAACAACAAAACAAAAAAAAACCAAAATCAATCATTGCTTGTAGCATTATAATTTTTCTGTATTCACCATTATGCAGGTTTGTTTTCTATGGATGTGAGAAAAATACCATGACAGACAGGAAACAATAGATAAAATAATCGTCTTTTTTTAAATTCTTTTTGCCTTTCTTTGACCTACACATCACAGATGACAGTCCACCTCAGAGGGAAGTCTAGGAAGAAACTTAATGGAGGTACTGAAACAGAGGACGTGGAGGAAAACTGCATTCTGACTTGTTCCCTGTAGCCTTCCCAGTTTGTTTTCTTTTTTTTTCCTTCTGACCAGTTGGTTTTCTTAAGCAATCAATGATCCCATACACAGAAGTGGCACTGCTCACAGTTGACTGGGTCATTACACACCAGTCTTTAATCAAAAAAATAAAAATAAAAAAAAAAAAGATGAACTCACAGTCTTGTCTCCAGAGCTGGCTATTCAATAGAGGTGTTCTCTCAGTTCAGGTTCTCTCTTCCAGATGACTGTAGCTTGTGTCAAGTTGACAGAAAGCTAACCAGCACAATCCTTCTTAGAAGAATGGAAATTCAATCAATGGAATCATGGGGGAATGGGCAGATCTGTCTTCTGAGAATATAGAACGTTGAATAGCATATTGTTCTGATATTTTAAAAACTGATGGGGTCACTTTAGATCTTGACAAAGTAAGTAGTCCTAAAGTGCTAGTCTTGCCTAACACAACTACAAAGTATTAGGAATGTGCGAAATGGCAATTTTGAGATATTTCCTAACACTGAAAAAGCAGAAGATATATGAGCAAACATATTTTTAAACTGTTCCAGCTTGTTTAGAGAGGAATAATTCCAAAGTTTGCTGCAAGAAAGTAGATCAAAAGTAAATTATTGCAGACTTTCTGTCCTAAGAAAGAAGAAGATAAGATGAAATAGTGAATTGGCTACAATTTATGGTAAAAGGTACCAGGGACAATGGACAGGCATGGGGATCTACTAAATATGTTTGTAGAGAATTCTCAATAGAAAATATTTACTACAAAACACAAAATCTTTCATATTCCTTGGTAATTAAGTTATCGGAAGGTGAGAAATCACAAGGTTTAGAGTAACTTAAGTTTGGAAAATGGGCCACTGATGGACAGATATATATATATATCACTGAATTACCAAAGTTTTCTACTAAGACATCAAAAAGCCACTTAGTAAGATTGAGAGCATATTTGTTTTGTCTTTTTTTTTTAAGGTCTCAGATTGAAAACTTGAGATCATGCACTGCATTTGTTTTGTATTAAACCTATATTCAGCATTATAGCAATAATTCTTCAAGGGAATTCTTGAAAGTAGAGATGTCACCTAAGAGAACAGTACTCATAAACTGCAGCAGAATTCTATGATAAATACTCAGAATTTATAAAAAAAAGAAAAAGAAAAAAAGGATGTTTGAGCTGGAGGCTCATGTCCATATGCCTACAATCAGCACTCAGGAGATTTTGAGTAATGGTTCTAAAGTCGAAGGACAGCTGGATTACATGATAGCTTACCATAAAAATTAAAGGTTAAAAAGCAATTTAAAGAATATAAAACTTGAAATAAAAATGCTTATGGGATTTTTTTTCTTGGACTATCGTAATTGAAATAAAAGTAAAGATCAGTGAAATTTAATGTAAACTTTAAAATCAAAGTAAGTTCAGAGGGGAAAATTCCCAAAATATGAGAATAATGCCCTAAAAACAATTAAATATATAGGTGGCAAAGCCACTATTTAATGTACTCTCAATTGATATGCTAGATATTAATTGGTAAATATCAATCATTTTCAAATATTTTAGTTAAAATTATAGAAGAGAGTATCACAAACCATTTTAATTGGATATTTTATGTATTTATATTTCAAATGTTATCCACTTTCCCGTTTTTACCTCCAGAATCCCCTAGCCCATCCCCCTTGTCCTGCTTCTCTGAGGGTGTTCCCTCACCCATCCACCCACTTCCACCTCACTGCCCTGGCATTTCCCTACACTGGGGCATCAAACCTCCACCAGACCAAGAACCACTCCTCTCATTGATGCCCGAAAAGGTCATCCTCTGCTACATATGTGGCTAGAGCAATAGGTTCCTCCATGTGTATTCTTTGATTGGTCGTTTAGTCACCGGGAGCTCTGGGGTGTCTGGTTGGTTGATATCATTCTCCCTATGGGATTGCAAACTCCATCAGCTCCTTCAGTCCTCTGTCTAACTCCTCCAAAGGGGTCCCTATGCTCAGTCCAATGGTTGGCTGTAAGCATCCTCCTCTGTATTTGTCAGGCTCTGACAAACCATTTTTTTAAAGCAAAGCCCTTAATATTTTCTGCTTGATGAGATACCTAGGAGAAAAAAATTACATATGTCTAAATCAGGATAATGACATAAATACTTCGATATGCACACGTACAAAACATCCATATAAAAGCTAGAAATCAATTGCTTACATGAATATCAAAATGAAAATAATTTCTTTCAAAAAATTTGTTTTTTGAAATTGTTTCTAAGAATAATGACAGATTATACAAGGAGAAATATAAATCTAATAATAGAATCATAGAAAATAACTTTAAAATGTGATTAGCTAATTAATGACTTAAAATACTAAACAGGGATGAGAAGATGGCTAAGTCGATAAAGGCCTTACATGATTAGAGACCTGTGTTCTAAATTCACAGAAGTACATTAATGAACATACTAAACAGTAATTTAAAAAGCAGTTGCTAACAGGCATAAGACTAGTATAAACACATTATACAATAAGATATTAAACAAATAAGTTACAGTTGATTTAAAAATAAAATTATGTTGTAAAATATCTCAAGCAAACACTGAATATAAATAAGCTAGAATAAGTGGACAAATATCAGAATAGAACCTTCAGAAAAAACTACCTTTACCATAGGGTTTTCTGCCATAAGAAACCTTATCAACTTGCCTAAAAAATAATATATATATATATATATATATATATATATATATATATATATATTACAGAAAATGGTACCAGGAGTGGGGTTGTTGCTATGATCCACCTGACCATATGGTACATAATAAAACTTTGGAATTGGTTTGCAAAGGAATGTGGAAGCTTTGGAGTTGTAAGCAGAGAAAAATAAAATAAAATAGCTTTTAAAAATCCCAAGCTGAGCCAGGCGGTGGTGGCGCACACCTTTAATCCCAGCACTTGGGAG
>JADRCD010178762.1:0-14830 GCA_019843815.1 Montemys delectorum
CTCAATTAGTGATCAAGGGGGTAGGGCCCCTTGTGGGTGGTGCCATCCCTGGGCTGGAAGTCTTGGGTTCTATAAGAGAGCAGGCTGAGCAAGCCAGTAAGAAACATCTCTCGCCGGGCAGTGGTGGTGCACGCCTTTAGTCCCAGCACTTGGGAGGCAGAGGCAGGTGGATTTCTGAGTTTGAGGCCAGCCTGGTCTACAGAGTGAGTTCCAGGACAGCCAGGGCTACACAGAGAAACCCTGTCTCGAAAAACCAAAAAAAAAAAAAAAAAGAAACATCTCTCCATGGCCTCTGCATCAGCTCCTGCTTCCTGACCTGCTTGAGTTCCAGTCCTGACTTCCTCTGGTGATCAACAGCCATGTGGAAGTGTAAGCTGAATAAACCCTTTCCTCTCCAACTTGCTTCATGGTCATGATGTTTGTGCAGGAATAGAAACCCTGACTAAGACAGACCTGGAGTACCCATTGGGATCTCCAGGTTCTTGTGTCCCAGGACAAAGAATTGTACCAGAAACATACGCTTAGAAAAAGCCAGTTCTGAACTGGATGTGGTGCACACACCTTTAATTCCAGCACTTAGCCAGAGGCAGGTGGACTTTGGTGAGTTCGAGGCTAGCCTGGTGTACAAAGTGATAGTCAGGATAGCCAGGCCTACACAGAGACACCCCCCCCCCCCGTCTTGAAAAAGACAGAATGAAACAATGAAGGAAAAAGACACTTCCTTGAGGTAGAGCACAGTAAAAAGGTAGGGCATACCTTTAATCCCAGCACTTGGGAGGTAGAGACCGGCAGATCTCTGTGAGTTCAAAGCTAACCCTATTTATTTAACAAGTTCCAGGCCAACCAGAACTACGGAGTGAGATGTCTGTGTGCATGTGCATAGAAGTCTGAGGACAATCTCAGCTGCTATTCCTCACACCATCATTCACCACTTAATGAGTGTGTGTGCATGTGTAAAGGTGCATGTGTACACGTGCATCAGTGTTTGTACATGCATGTGCACGTATTCGTGTGTGTGTGTGTGTGTGTGTGTGTGTGTGTGTGTTTATACATGGTCCCTCAGTAGCCTAAAACTTGCCAAGTAAGCTAGATAGCCTCTGCCCGTCGTCTCTACTTTCCCCGCACTGGGAGTACAAGCACATGGTTTTGTGTTGTTTTCGCTGTTTTATTTTGTTTTGCATGGGTTTCAGGGATCAAAGTCAGTCCTGCTTACTAGGCAGGCACTTCACTGAATGTGCTCTCCCTAGCCCTTTTCCTGTTAGTTTCTGCCATCTTGATTCTTCCAAATTAGCTCTGGCAGGAGACTCACCATGAGTCCCCAGAGGACCTGAGACCTTCTGTCTACCGAGGAGTCTGTGAGACAGCTCATCTTGGCTCTGGTCGCCAAGACTCCGACTAAGGTGACACATCAGTGCTCCCCCTGAAGAGCTGACTTCATGCCGGTCATGAATGTTGCTGGATGCTCAGCAAAAGCCCCTGTGGGGGAGCCAGAGCTGACAAGGGAACCTCTTCGCCCAGGATGTGCTTCCCAGGAGGCTCCAGCCAGTAACCCTGGCAGCCAACTTCCATCTTCCATCTTATAAACCACTGAAGAGCTGGTCAAAGCATCCCCAAACCAGATTCCACGCCCCCCCCAAGGGCACATTAATTGTGTTTTGGATTCTATCACCCCAGTTGTTAAGCCCAAGCTCCATAAGGGCTCAGATGGGAACATAGCTCTGGGATCTGTGCCCTGGGGCTGGGTTGGCAAGTATCCATACTCAGTGTAGCCCAGAGGAAAGGCAGGCTGACTGCTAATGATCAAATGGGTACTGGGTCCTCGGCCCTGTGTAGCCAGAACTCCTCGACAGGGAAGCAGACTGCCAGGGTCCCTACTTCTCTGTGATCTTCAAAGAGGGCCTGACCCAGCTGTGTCTGGCTAAGGCGGTCATGGCTCTGTGGCAGCTCTTGCTCCCTCCCTCTCTCTATCTCTTTTTCATCTTTCCTCGGGGAGATTTGATCAGGGGCTTTAATTGTGTTCTCCTTTACCACTCTTGGAACACAGTATGTATCCGAGATGGTTAATGATCTAGAACGGCCTAGAAAAAACCTTTTGGGTAGGGATTGTGGTTTTTCGTTTGTTTGTTTTGTTTTGTTTTGTTTTTTGTTTTTTTGAGACAAGGTTTCCCTGGCTGTCCTGGAACTCACTCTGTAGACCAGGCTGGCCTCGAACTCAGAAATCCACCTGCCTCTGCCTCCCAAGTGCTGGGATTAAAGGCGTGCGCCATCATCGCCCGGCATTGGGTAGGTATTGTGATGCTTTGTATATGCTTGGCCCAGAGTGTGGCACTAGTAGAAGGTGTGGCCCTATTGGAATAGGTGTGTCACTGTGGGTATGGCTTTATCCTAGCTGCCTGGAAGCCCGTATTCTGCTAGCAGCCTTCAGATGAAGATGTAGAACTCTCAGCTCCTCCTGCACCATGCCTGCCTGGACGCTGCCATGTTCCTACCATGATGATAATGGACTGAACCTCTGAACCTATGAGCCAGCCCCAATTAAATGTTGTCCTTATGAGAGTTGCCTTGGTCATGGTGTCTGTTCACAGCAGTAAAGCCCTAATTAGGACAGGTATGTCTATGATGGGCTTTCTAGATTGGGTTCTGTCGGGGAGACCCACTCTAAACGTGGGTGCCGCTATCCCTGTGGGCTGGAGTACTGGACAGAAGGGAAAGGATGAAGTGTGCTGAGGTCCAGCACTCACCTCTTCACAGCCTAACTGTGGGTGCAATTCGAGCAGCCACTTCAGCTTCCTGCCACCGTGATGGACTGCCCCCTCAAACTGTGAGGCAAACCAAGCTGCTCTTGTCAGGTGTTCTGCCACAGCCATGAGGGGATTAACTAACACGGGGCTCAGGACTTGTCCTCACTGTGCTGTGAGAGAGTTCACAGGAAAACAACTCCAAACTGGAGTGCTGGAACCCGGCTCTGCCTTCCCCTGGACGGCTGAGGCCCAGGGTGCAATCATGCATGTGTGCACAGGGACAGGCCCCACTTTAGAGCCAGGGCGGTTTCTCCAAATGTCAGTGGTTCTAGATTTTTGTTTTGTTTTGTTTTGGGTTTGGGTTTTTTGTTTTGTTGGTTTTTGGTTTTTGGTTTTGTTTTGTTTTGTTTTGTTTTCAGTCTAAAGAGTAGAGCTATGATCAAATGAAGGCTTGGGACAAAAAAAAAAAAATCAATTTCACTATGGGGACACAGGTTCCTGAGTTTCCCCATTAAATGCTGCAAGACTTTCCCTGGAGGCCCCTTTGGTGTGAGGCTCGGGCAGACTCCCATAGGCACGGGGACTGGGATGTTGACCTAAGACCTGCACTGTCCAACCATGGGGTAAGGGAAGCAGTGGCAGAGCTGCGAGGAATCGGCTCTTCTGAGAGAAGCCTGAGCTCTAAGCCTTGGCTCTGCAGCACAGATGGAAGCTAGAAGACACCGGAGGGCATTAAGCAAAGTTACAACCCGGCCAGCGGACAGATGGCCCGACAAAGTACTCAGGCCATTAAGAGTGTCAACAGAGCTGGGCGGTGGTGGTGCACGCCTTTAGTCCCAGCACTTGGGAGGCAGAGGCAGGCAGATTTCTGAGTTTGAGGCCAGCCTGGTCTACAGAGTGAATTCCAGGACAGCCAGGGCTACATAGAGAAACCCTGTCTCGAAAAACAAAAACAAAAACAAAAACAAAAAAAACAAAACCAAAGAGTGTCAACAGAACGAGAAGAAGGTTTGCTCTGGGTGAAGCAACCACCTGTGTCAGGCGTCAGGACACATCCAGGGAGCTCTGCCGGGCCAGCTGGGGCCTGACTCAGGCTCCCATTCTCCCATAGCATCTCCTTCAGCCTCCGTGTCTACTGGAAGGGCAACTGAGTCCATCCAGGCTTCTGGACTGGAGGATGGGGGCAGTCCTGGGCCACCACCTGCTCACTGGACATGTGCAAAGCCTGCTGTTAGGAGGGTTAGCTTTAGCCACAAAATCACTGATCTCAGTGCTCTGATCCCAGGCCAGAAAGAAAATAAAGAAAAAAAAAATCAGGGTGGGGCTGAGAGATAGCTCAGTGGTTAAGAGCACTTACTGCTCTTACAGAGGAACCAGGTTCAGTTCCCAGAATCCCCTGTAACTAGTTCTGGGGATCTGGTGACTTCTTCTAACCGGTGTGGGCTCCAGCACACATGCGGGGTGTGTGTGTGTGTGTGTGTGTGTGTGTGTGTATGTGTGTGTGTGTGTGTGTGTGTGTGTATTCAGGCATTGTGGTGGTTCTAAGAACAAAACACCATTGTGGTGGTTTCAAGGAAAATGGTCCTCATAAGCAATAATTCTTTCAAACTTTGGGCCTTCCTTAGGCAATAATTCTTTAGAAACAACTGCTAACTAACTTTAGCAGGACCCTCCAAGTTTTTCTCTGCAGGCAGTGGTCAGTGCCAGCACCCACCCTGCCTCCTGCTCGGCACTGCTGTGCAGAGGCAGAAGCTGCCAGGAGACCTGAGCCGGCTCTTGCCCTGGCCTAGCATGAATGTCCTTCCTCTAACATGGCTGCTTCACTTACTGTGTTGGTTACCTTTCTGTTGCTATGACAAAACACCAGAACCAAGGCAACTTATCAAAGAAAACATTTGATTTGGGGCTCATAGTTCCAAGAGTGTTGGTCTATGACCACTGTGGTGGGAGCATGGCGGCAGGCAGGCAGGTGTGGCACCGGAGCAGCCGCTGAGAACTTACACCTGATCCACAGCAAGGGGAGAGAAGGATGGGGAGGGGAAGAGGGGAGGGGAAGGGGGAGGGGGGAGGGGAGGGGGAGGGGGAGAAAAAGAGAGAGAGAGACAGACAGAGACAGAGAGAGAGAGAGATGGGGGTGGGAGAGAGAGAGAGAGAGAGAGAGAGAGAGAGAGAGCTGGAAATAGCATGGGCTTTGAAACCTCAAAGCCCATCTCCCAATGACACATGTACTTTACAAAGACCACACCTCCTAATCCTTCCCATGCATTTCCATCAACTTTGGATCAAGCATTCAAACATATGAGTCCATGGGGCCATTCTCACTCAAACCTCCCACATGACATCCCCTGGCCCCCAACGTCTCATGGCCACATCATAACACAAAATCCATTCAGTGCAGCTTCAGCAGTCTCCTGAGCCTTTCAGTCTCAAGCCTGCTTCACACTTCAGAGTCTCTTCTGAAACACAAAGCTATCTCCTAATTAAAACCTCCTGCGTATTTGATGAAAGTCTCCATGTCCCAGCCTCTCGTGCAGACTACAGAAATCACGTCTGCCCTTATAAGGGGCCGGCATTCCACCTTCCTCTGTAGGCATCTTGACCATCTGAACACACGGGCAGCAAAAGGACCCCTCACCCTGAACAGACAATGTCCCATCTGGGAATCAGACCAAGTTTCTCTTTCTTTCTTTTCTCTTTCTGTGTCTCTATAGCCGCTTTCAATAATCTAACAATTTCTAACATAAAATGACCCGGGAACATATGTTATAACTCCATAATGAAGGGGTGGGGGCATGGCGAGGAAATACTGAGGCAAAGCAAGACTAAACCCAGCAGGGCAACTCCAAATCCTGTGGCTCCACGTGAGCCGTCAACATGCTGAGATGTTGCTGGCCCCATCAGGTGGAGATAAAGCCACTGCCACAATATTTTAGCCAAAATTGAAGAAGGCTTTGTTAGACGTGGCCAGGATGATGGACACCGGACAGGTCCACATCTGGGACTCCCAGACAACGGTCTCATATTCCACAAGTCCAGTGCTTATAAAGGCAAACCCCACATGGCCTTGTCTTAGGGTTTCATTGCTGTGAAGAGACACCACGACCAAGGCAGCTCTTATAAGGGACAACATTTCACTGGGGCTGGCTTGCAGATTCAGAATTTTAGTCCATTATCATCATGGCGAAAGGCATGGTGCATGGAGGCAGACTTGGTGCTAGAGGAGCCAAGGTTTCTATGTCTTGACTCACAGGCAGCCGGAGGAGAGTGTGTGCCACACTGGGCGGAGCTTGAGAATACAAGACTTCAAAGCCCGCCCCCCACCATGACACTTCCTCCAACAAGGCCACACCCACCCAACGAGGCCACACCCACCAAACGAGGCCACACCCACCCAACGAGGCCACACCCACCCAACGAGGCCACACCCACCCAACGAGGCCACACCCACTCCAACGAGGCTACAGCTCCTAATAATGTCACTCCCTGTAGGCCAAGCACTAAAACACATGAGTCTATGGGGGCCATTCCTATACAAACCTCCACAGTGATGTAATTTTCACCATCGTCACATTAGGAGCCAGCATACACCCTGACATGCTTCTTGCCTGCGAACCTCCAGCCTGCGTGTGATCAAGCACATCCGGTGCAGTCGGGGCAATCAACCTTGTTTATAAAAGTGAAAATGCGTGGGTTGTCATCTTAAATGAACAACAGCCCCCAGCACTCCACAGTTAACTGTCCTTGAACAAGTGGCGCTTACAGGTGAGGGGCATTTTTGTCTTATGGCTCTCTTTAGCACAGTAATTTAACTTTAAACATAACTTTAGCCCTCACAATGTCTCTTTCCTTCTAGCTTGTCTGTCTATTAGGGTTTCACGTGAAAAGAAGGGTCCCTGGGCAGACTGGGGACAAGGAATGCCACAAGGTCATAGCACACAGCAGGAGCCTCACATGAGAGATTTATTTGTGTGGGGGTAGATGCAAGGCTGCCTCTGAATGAGGATGGAGGGAAAAGAGGACAGGCCTTGAAGGCCACAGCTTTATAAAGAGGTCTTGAAGACGTAGATGCATGAAGAATGCTGTATACATAATAAAAAATCTTTAAAAAAAAAAAACAGTTGCTTTGGAGGGAGTGGGTGGATTAGTGAGCAAGGAGAAGTGGGATGGGATAGGGGGTTTTGAGAGGGGATAAAATTTGAAATGTAAATAAAGAAAACATCTAATTAAAAATCAAATTAAATTAAATAAAGAGGTCTATCGCATGCTCATAGGGAGAACGGATGACTTGTATCGACAATGGAAATGCGTCCCACTTGGTGGCTGGTGATGACCGCTGCCACTTGGTTATGGAGGCGGGCTTCGGAAGGAGGGTTCCAACACTGACTGCAACACATCTCTCTCTCTTGGGCTCTTTGCACTTCCTGTCTGCGGCTCTCCCTGGCACGCATCCTACAGCACTGGCAGATTCCATCCCCAAGGGTCTCCAAGGTAACCCAGCCTTCTCTTTCACAGTGTCACTCAGTGGCCCCGGGCCTCCAATCAGGAACACTGGCCTCCGTGGAGCTCCTTGAGTTCAAAAGATTCCACAGCCTCTTTACTCCTGTATCCTCCATGATTTTAAAGCCTGAAAAGTGGCTGAAGCTGCTAAATCCTAATGCCTGCTTCACCTGGAACCTGGGTCTCTCCTTGAATTACATTTGCATCGACTTTGATTTATTGGTACTTTCTTTTATAGAATGAGCTTTCCTTTGTGTTAGGATGGATGATTTCCTTTTTAGAAGGTGGAAGCTTAGCTGGGTGGTGGCTTGCCTGGAGGGCTCCGCTCTATTCCATTTCAAACCAGGCATTTCTTCAAGTGTCTCCTCTCTCTGAGCACAAGGCTTGGCCCCAACACTGAATTTCCCAGTTCTATTTTTCTCCTCAAAATGTACATTTCGTATTTATTTTTGCCCTGCTTGGTCTTTTTCACTGTAGACATGCATAAGAGTGATCACTAGTGACCACAGGACAGAGTCAACATTAGGCTCTCTTGAAATCTCTTTAGCCAAAGAAATTAGTCCAAAACTCTCCAACTGAGGCTTGGACAGGCTCTTAGTTCAAAAGCAGCGACATTCTTTGCCAAGTTATCACAAAAGGGGCTGGAGCCCAGTTGCTAACAGTGTTCCCTTCTGACACCTCCGTAGTTCCTTTTCTTTTTAACACTGTTTTTCTTTTTTTTTTTTTTTAAGATATATTTATTTTATGTATATGAGTACACTGTAGTTGTAAGCCTTCATGTAGTTGTTAGGACCACTGCTCACTTCAGTCAGCCCCGCTCACTCTGGTCAACTCAGCTCACTCAGGCCCAAAGATTTATTTATTATCATAAGTACACTGTCGCTGTCTTCAGACAGCACCAGAAGAGGGCATCAGATCTCATTACAGATAGTTGTGAGCCACCATGTGGTTGCTGGGATTTGAACTCAGGACCTTTGGAAGAGCAGTCAGTGCTCTTACCTGCCGAGCCATCTCTCCAGCCCTCTTTTTAGCACTTTTTAGCACTCATAAGCTCCTACTAGGGCTACCCTCAAGCCCCACTGACAGCTTTTGTGCTGCCTAGTTTTATGTCAGCTTGACACAAAGTAGCATCATTGGAGAGGAGGGAGACCCAACTGAGAAAATACCTCCATAACATCAGGCTAGACCAAGCCAGCAAGGTTTTTCTTTATTAGTGCTTGATGGGAGAGGGCCCAGGTCATTGTGGGTGGGGCTACCCCTGGGCTAGTGGTCCTGAGTTCTTTTTTTTTTTTTTTTTTTTTTTAAGATTTATTTATTTATTTTATGTATTTGAGTACACCACTGCTCTCTCCAGGCACACCAGAAGACGCCATCAGATCCTATTACAGATGGTTGTGAGCCACCCTGTGGTTGCTGGGAATTGGAACTCAGGACCTCTGGAAGAGCAGTCAGTGCCATCTCTCCAGCCCTGTCCTGAGTTCTATAAGAAGGCAGACTGAGCAAGGCATGAGGAACAAGTCCGTAAGCAGCACTCCTCCATGGCTTCTGCATCAGCCCCTGTCTCCAGGTTCCAGCCCTGTGCTGAGTTCTTGTCTTGACTTCCTTCAATGATGGATCACAATGTGAAAACGTTCAGCTGAACAAACCCTTTCCTTCCCAAGTTGATTCTGGCCATGGTGTTTCATCGTAGCAGCAGTACCCCAACTGGGATAGCATCCAATTACTTTCCTAGTCTAAAGTCCCAAAGTCTACCGCATTACTCCAAACCCCACAGAGGTCAGGCCTGTCGCAGCAGGTGCTCCTGGGACCAACTCTTCTACATACATATGCTTTCCTCTGGCACCAACTTCCCTCTTAGCCACCTTTCTACTACTATGACAAAATATCAGGACCGAGGCAACTTATAAAGAGAAGTGTTTGATTTGGGGCTCACAGTTCCAGAGGGTTAGTTCATGAACATCATGGTGGGGAGCAGGCAGGCAGGTGTGGCCCTGCAGCAGCAGCTGAGAGCTCACATCTAACCCGCAAGCAGGGACAGAGAGTGGAGGCAGAGAGAGCATGCACTAGCTGGGAATGCTGTGGACTTTTGAAACCTCAAAGCCCACCATGTGACGTGTGACGTACTTCTTCCAACGAGGCCATACCTCCTAATTCTCCCCACACAGTTGAAACAACTTCAGACCAAGCCTATGGGAGTCATTCTCATTCTAAGTACCACAGCTACCTTCCCCATTGATAGGACTAAACACCCGACAGGGAACAGCTTACAGGATTATTTGGTCTCCAAGTCTGAGGAGGTGTGGTGCACCCTGACAGAGAAGGCATAGCAGAATTCATTTGTTCACAGACCAGGAAGCAGAGGTCTAATCCAAGGGTTCCACTTCCTCTACTCATGCTCCACCTCTTGGTTCCACAACCTCCCTAGAACAGAACCACAACCTCATGGGTTTTCAAACCCACAAGACTGTGGCAGGCATTTTGACACTCTAACCACAGCACAGAGAAAACCTCTGCTGCAGCTGCACTGTGCTCCACACACTGAGGGGTGCCCTGTCTCTCCCCGTAACTGCACATCTCAGTGAGAAGTTGTGCAGGCTGGGAGGAGCCCAGGCAACTCCAGCACACTTGTAGCCCAGGTCTTACTGTTTCCCCACTTTTGATCCCATTTCACCAGAGACTTTTACAGAACCCCAGGTTTATAAAGAAGAGACTCAAATCAAACTTCATGGATAAGAAATCAAAGAAATTTATTTTAAAAGAATACATTGGCAACATAACTTTCCTATTAAGTATGAAAGAACATTTACATATCAATGAGCCAGATGTGCTTATTTTTACATAAAGGTTAGATCCTGCCTGATTATTTGATAACGCAGGATGCAGAGTGTCTTCATAAAGTGTTTTTCAGAGTTGAAAGATATTTAGAGAATATGAGAGCAGAGAACTGGACAGAAAGCAGAAGTATGTGCAGGTCCATTTCAGAAACTGAGAAATTCTCTCCTCTCCTTCAGTCCAAACTCATCAAGTAATGTTTTCTGAAACTTAAGTCAGCAACTCGAACAGCAGGCCTAAGAGTCAAACAGTTTAACACCATGTGCTGACGTGTACTCTGATGCTGAGAATCGAAACCCAACTGCGTTCCCCAATTAAACCATCGGGTCTCTCTAAGAGCACAGAACTTTGTATGTAGAATGGTGAAACCTTTAAGTTCAAAACACAACAATCTCAAATCTGAGTCCAGGGTTTCAGGTAACACTGGTTGGTGCTATGTGGCCTGTTGCATGCACGGTGGGAAACATTTAATGTTTCGTGTTCAGAACCAATGCTGTAGTGAAGTCACAGGCTGCAACATGGGGGAGTGGGGGAGGAACCACCAGAAACACCTGGGATTTGTTACCTGTTTGACTTTAAAGTTCAAAAACCTTTCGCTTCTACCTAATTATTTTCGCAGCTCCCACATTCAGTGCCATGAGCACATATGATGTCACTACCCACAGTTGAAGGCTGGGAACTTAGAGATCCTGCTGTCACTGCAAGTGGCAGAGGCAGCGTTCCGGTTCATTCCTGCTTTGGCAGGCACACTTACCCTTGAGGAACCTCCACTCAGATTAAACTAGCATTCATGACTTCATTGAGAAGGGTGATCCTAGGGCAAAGCACAGCTGGAGATTAGTAAGACATTTTAGAGCCAGTGAGATGGCTCAGTGGGCAAGGCTTCAATTCTACAGTTGAGGGAGAAAACTGAACCCTTCAAGTTGTCCTCTAACCTCCACACACCTTCTCCATGACACATATGCCTGTACTCACCCACACAACAAGAAAAACGGAGAAGCAGAGAAGATGGCGGGGATGGGACACCCTGGCATGAAGTGGCCATTATCATTCTGTCAGGGATCTGGACACCCTGTCCTGGGCTCCTGAAAGCTGTTCCCACCTGTGGGATTTCATCACATATAGGCCATGGGTGAATGTAAGACTCACCACCACATGTTGGTGCAAAACACAGCTCTCGCCTCTAAGGGGAAAAGAGAGTTGACTCCTGAGCCCATGAATGCCCATGGCCCTGTGACAGACTCGGGTTGCGTCACTGTGGAAGTGGTCACATGAGATTTTACTAGTTACAGAACAAAGAAATCAAATCATTTCTCAAGTACACTTTCGGGAACCATAGGAGAGAGGCCACAGTGAGGGCTTTAGATGCTCTCAGGGACATTCCTGGCTTCTGGGATGTAAAGGATTTTGCCAGTCTGGTCACACACAGGACTGTGCAAGGAATGAATCTCAAAGAAACAGAGAAATAGCCAAGACCATTTGGCTCTTGTCTGCAACACTCTGACTCTGTAATCAGCAAGTTTATTGGCTTTGTGGAATCCTTAGCAGGTATGGCTCTTCCTTCTCAGGGGAAATTCCACTCATGTGTCACATATTGTGAAATAAGGAAAATGGTCCAGAACCCAGAGAAAGCTGGACAGGCGTGATCGCTCCCTACCATCTAGTCCTTAGGAGGCAGACAAGGGATCCCCTGGGCAAACTGGTTGATACCCGATGTGAACTTTTGGCTTCCATATGCACCTGCACGCGCGCACACACACACATCCAAATGTGTGAGAGACTGATAGTGTGTATGTGCCCAGGCTGGATCATTTAATAATGGTCTCTGAGAGAAGCGGAGCCAAGAAATGTACAGCCTGGACTATAGCTCGCCCTGAGCCAGTGCTCACGGTCAGTCTGTATTGGAAACACCTCAAGCAAATTCTGCCAGAGAGTTTAACTTCTAGTTGGCTCAAGTGGGCTTGGCTGTACGTTGGTTGGAAGACTGCTGGCCCGAGCACACAAAGTGCTGATTCTACCCCATGCTTTGAATAAACTGAGTGGAGTGCCTCTAATCCCAGAGGCGGGAGGATCAGAAGTTCCAGGTCGTCCTGGGTTACAGACTTAGCTCCAGGCCAGCCTGGGATGGACAGGATCCCGTCTCAGGTAGGGTACTCAGGGACAGTCAGAGCAAACACCCGTGCTTCCTCCACCGTCTGCTGTAAGACACAGAGGCCAGACAGAAATACGTGAGCTGTCTCGTCAATACTGTGAGAACCGGAGGAGCAATGCAATTAGTCTCCCTCTTTAAAAGGGGCCACATGGAGGGGGCAGCAGTCAGCACCCATGGTGGTTTTCTGCAGGTGGCAAGGCTACAAACCTGGTCCTTCTTCAAGCACTCTGAACTCCCCAGATTCTTCTGAAGTCATTAATTAGTGGGCACATAAGACATGGGGCAAAGCGAACTGGGAAATGTGTCAGTGGGTAAAGGACGAACTACATAAGCCCGAGTGTAGCTTCTCAGAACTCATGGAAAGCAGGACAGTAGCACGCATCTGGAATCTCACGACTTCTACAGTGAGAGAAGGTAGATGCAGGAGACCCCAGAAGCTCCAGGGTGACCTGGCCTGGTGCATGCTGTAGCCAACAAGAGACCTTGCCTAAAGCAAGGTAGAGAGTGAGGACAGACACCCGAGGCTGTCCTCTGATTTCCACACACATGCTATGGCATGAGTGCACTGGCAGACACAAAAGAAACAGGGAAAACAATCCGGAGCATGGTCGAGGAGGGCTTCCTGGAGGAAGTGACATACACTAGAACTGGGAAGGGGACAGCACAGGAGAAGCCACGGGAGGCGCTCCATGCTGCATCTTGTGTCTAGGCCAGGGATGGGTCACAGGGCTTGGACTTTGTCTAGTTAATACACAAGCTAAGGAATGAATACATCCAGGGAAAGCTGCCAGGGCTTGTGACTAAGTTTCAAAGGTCCTGATGAAACTTGGCTTCCTGCGGGGTGTAATCTCTTGCATCTGTACTTCAGGACAAATCAGGTGCTCGGGGAACACCAGGACAGAGCTGAGGAAACCCAGGACCAAGGGTTGAGCAGAGCCTTTCAAGTCAGCTGCGTGCTCTGTTCTGAGTGACCCCCAGAGCCTTACCACTTGTACGTGGCTAACCCTGCAGCTCAGGCGGGGACCGGGGTGGGGCTGCTGCTCAGTCTGGGTGGGTGTTGATGTTCAGTCCTGGGTGTGTATGTGCTGCTACTCAGTTGGGTGGGAAGGGCGGGGCTGATGCTCAGTCCGGGAGGGGAGGGGGGCAGGCGCATTCTCAGCGTTTCCTCACAGGCCTTCGTGGGCATGAGGCTGATAGATGACAAGGACACAGTAGTAGGATTGCTGGAAGCCCTAGGACAGCGGCTCCTGTCCTTGTGGGAGGGGACATCTAATTGATGCAGAGATAGCCAGTGACAATGGCCACTACTGCTGGGAACTCAGAACCAGCTTCTCACACACAGCTCCCTTTGTCCTCACTTTGAGGTTATCTTTGTCACAGAACAGGCCAGCCTTGGTAGCTTGCCACAGCATGGAGCCTCCTCCACCTCCACAGGACGTGGCAGGGACGTGGGAGCTGGACCCTGCTCTTGCAGGCAGAGATGGGACTGTGCTCTGTTTAGGGACAGGGGCTGACAGAAGGAAGCACGTGGACCATGGCTTCTCTGTGACATACTAGATATGACTAAACTATATGGATCTGGAAAGGAACTTCCCAGGTTTGCAGTATTAGCTCAGAGCACGTTCAGCAAGGGCCAGAGGCCTTGGAAAGATTCAGGCTTGAGCCAAAAGCTGGAAACATGGCCAGGTGTCACCTGGGGTGGGGGCTGGGAAGAGGACTCCGTGGCTTAAAGTGCTTATCCTGTGGAGTTTGAGGGCTGGAGGGCAAATCCCAAGCGGTCGTGTACGAAGCTGGACATGGCTTCCTGTAACTCCTGTGCTGGAGGACAGAGGTGGGGTAGAGGTGGATGGCTTGTTGGCCAACCTATGTCCAGGCTCAGAGGTTGTGTTTCAAGGGAATAAGGTAGACACTGGCAGATCAAGACCCCTGACACACTCTGTCTCCTGCAAACACACATCCTCTCCCCTAACACAGGGGGTCGGCAGGGGCCAGATGAGTTCAGGAGAAACTCAGGTTAGACAGAGGGCTCGGCCTGAGGCTGCCCAGCACGAGTAGTGGGAGGAGGACACTACATCAGGCCACATGCAGGGGCTTCCCAACCTTTACAGTACACTATTTCCTGTCCCCTGGACTCAGTGTTCCAAAGCCATGCACCCTCAGCAAAGGGAAGCTCTTGTTGGTGGCCAGAGGGCTACGCCCTACACACTCCAGGACTGGAGCAATCTAATGTTCAATCTGTATGCTAGCCTCAGGGCAGCTGTGCTGGAAGGGACGGCTCAGTGGGTAAAGTACTGGCCTATTTGCCCTACAGTTTGAGGAGCAGAGAGTTTGGTCCTCCACTACAGAAACCCATAGAAAGCTGGACAGGCATGATAGCTCTCTATAATCCAGTCCTTCGGAAGTGGAGGAGGGATCTAGGCAAACTGGTGGACACCTGATGTGAATTTCAAGCCTCTATGTGCATCTACACACACATACACACACACTCCCACACACATTTGAATGTGCAAACACATGCACACCACACACATAAAAAGACGCTTTTCTATGGCAGCATTCTTTTTGAAAGGTAGGAGTACCAAAAAAGTCAAGAAACTAAACAGACTAC
>JADRCD010178762.1:14930-25112 GCA_019843815.1 Montemys delectorum
GGGTGGGCAACCAAAAAAAAAAAAAAAAAACAAACCCCCCCCGCCCCCCCCCCCCCCCCCCCCCAGTACGGGCCATCACTCCAATGGGCTCTGTAGAAACAGGAGGCCTGGGCGCTGGTTCACCTGTTTCAGCTTCTGGGCACTGGTCTCCTCCAGCAACCCTTGTGCAACTCTTTGATGCCCATCACGATCGAGGAAATCCTGGGGCTGAGCAGCGGCGCCTACTTTTCTCTGGGAGGGCTGAGAGGAGGGGCAGTAGCGGTCCATGAAGGTTTTCTGCTTCCCCTTAGGAGGCCCCATCCCCCTAACTGCAGAGATTGGCCAGCCATCCGTTCCCAGCCCCTCATTTTCCCCTAATGACCTAAGACTTTCACGTCAGCGCACTATCCCACTTCAGGGAACCTGAAGGCGAGGCCCGGGGGGCTGAAAAGCAAGGACTAGCAACCAGGGCTGTGCTGGGCAAGGGTCCGAGAAGGGAGGGAAAGAACCCTCTAGTTGGGGCCCAGTAGGTCAGGAGAAATATAGTACTCCAAACCAAAGGCCCACAGCAGCTTATCAGAGAGGGGTGCGGTGGGATGGATTTGCTTCCTTTTGCAGCCGGTGGGTGGCAGGGTCTGGCGTACAACCCAAATGTCTTGACCCTCGCACCTTTCCCTAACATAGTTCTAAAAGAGTAAGACTCACGCAGGGTCTGATAAATGAAAATGAGACTGAAGGTTGGGAGCCCTACTAAATCCAAGTACTAAGTCTGCCGCTAACCAGGCCTTCTCCGGGTCCAGTTTCTTCACTCGCTCCCCTCCGGGGAGCTGCTTCTGGCCTGGTGGGGCACCCCCCCTCCCGGGTACCCCTCCACGTCTCGGGCGACACAGGCAGAAGGAGCACTGGTAAGCGCCTGGGCGCTCCGCACCCCCTTTTTGGGGCAGCCTGAGAATCGCTAGTCGCTCTGCCCCGTTTTACCCCCCCCCCCCCCGGGTACAGCCCTAGTCCGTTGGCTGCGTGCAGCCAGCCCCCCACCCCCGACCTTCGCGCGCCGAACCCAGGGTCGAAGCCACTGCTCCTCGCGCGTCCCGTCCATCGGTGCTGGGCAGTCACAGTTGCATGCGCGCTCTCAGACTCCCTCGCCCGCTCCCTACTCGGAGAGACCCCCCGAAATCCTCCGCCCCAAACCCCGCGCCCGCTCCCGGCTCGTGCTGTGACCCGCTTCGCCCTGCCCTCCGCCCAGCTCCGCTCTCTGCCTCCCTCCTCCGACCCCGCCCCCTGAGCCCCCGGGCCCCGCCCCCGAGCCCCGCCCCCGAGGCTGCCGGGAGGATGTGAGCTCATTCCCTCCTCCATGTTCCGGCCTCCTCCAGGAAGCGTCCTCCGGAGGTCTCAGCCAGCTCACAGCCCGCGGGTCGCCGGGTCCCACCTGACTCCCCGCACGTAACGCGGCGTCGGCCTCGTGGGTGCGGGATGAAGGCAGACTGCGTGAGCACCCAGCGAAGCCTGAGCTACGGGGCTGGGGCCGTGTCCCCGGCGTAGGCACCGGGTACCGGTCCCGACCGGCGCGCCCTCGGCTCGCTTCCGGCCGGGTCACGTGACCGCGGCGCACGTGTTCCGGCCCCTCGGAGCTGCGGTCCGCAGCGTCCCCCCCACACCACGGGCGGATGCCCATCTAGGGGCAGGGCAGCCTTCGCCATGAACCCCAGAGGCCTGTTCCAGGACTTCAACCCCAGTAAGTTCCTCATTTATGCCTGCTTGCTGCTCTTCTCCGTGCTGCTGCCCCTGCGCCTGGACGGCATCATCCAGTGGAGCTACTGGGCGGTCTTCGCCCCCATCTGGCTGTGGAAGCTCCTGGTCATCGTGGGCGCCTCGGTGGGTGCGGGCGTGTGGGCCCGCAACCCTCGCTACCGTACAGAGGGGGAAGCATGCGTGGAATTCAAAGCCATGCTGATCGCCGTGGGCATCCACCTGCTGCTGCTCATGTTTGAGATCCTAGTCTGCGACAGGGTGGAGAGGGGAACCCACTTTTGGCTGCTGGTCTTCATGCCCCTCTTCTTCGTTTCCCCCGTGTCCGTGGCCGCCTGCGTCTGGGGCTTCCGACATGATAGGTCTTTGGAACTGGAGATCCTGTGCTCTGTCAACATCTTGCAGTTCATCTTCATCGCCCTGAGGCTGGACAGGATTATCCACTGGCCGTGGCTGGTGGTGTTCGTGCCCCTGTGGATCCTCATGTCATTCCTCTGCCTGGTGGTTCTCTATTACATCGTGTGGTCCCTCCTGTTCCTGCGGTCCCTGGATGTGGTTGCGGAGCAGCGAAGAACACACGTGACCATGGCCATCAGCTGGATCACGATTGTCGTGCCCCTGCTCACTTTTGAGGTCCTGCTAGTTCACAGACTGGATGGCCACAATATGTTCTCATACATTTCCATATTCATCCCGCTTTGGCTGTCCTTACTGACCTTGATGGCTACGACGTTCAGGCGGAAAGGGGGCAATCACTGGTGGTTTGGTATTCGCAGGGATTTCTGTCAGTTTCTACTTGAAGTGTTCCCGTTTTTAAGAGAATATGGGAATATCTCTTACGATCTCCATCACGAAGACAGCGAAGATGCTGAAGACGCATCGGTGTCGGAAGCTCCGAAAATTGCTCCAATGTTTGGAAAGAAGGCCCGGGTAGTTATAACACAGAGCCCTGGGAAATACGTTCCTCCGCCTCCCAAGTTAAACATTGATATGCCAGACTAAACACACAGGCTGGGCGGGCCTTTAAGTGAAATAGCAACCGTACACCCTTGAATTCCACTTTGCTTTTTTTCCTGTGTTCATCCAGCCCTGGAATTGGAAACAGGCCCTCCTCATTTTACACTCACTAGGAGACAGAAGTCTCTTGCAGTGGTCACTGGGTACCGTAGGCGGAAGGAGCCTGTAGGACTGTGGGGTGTGTACATAATGTGCAAGAGAACTGGCTTTCCAGGTCCACGTCTTACAAGCTAGCCAAAGGCGATAAATCGAATTGTTTCTAGGCCTTCAAAAGACCTGAAAACTACATAGCTGTGTGTTTTAAAGTGCTACTTACGCCTACCAAAAGTATTTAAAAAGTATTTTTATACACTGCTAGTCTAAAGTTGTATTTTAGATTGTGCCCATTGTGACGTAATGGCAAATGTACCAAATTCCCCCCTCCCACCGTTCCCTAAACCTCATAGTTGGTGTTTCTAGTGCTCTACTGTTCCAACAGTTGTCTTCTTTGGGCTTTGCTGACACAGGTCTCTAGTGTTCTAATAGATGAATTTTCTAATGGAGTGGATCTGCATATATTAGTATTTATATGAATGTTTTAGCAGTGTTACCTGTGTTGAATTGTAGTTCTTGGCAGTAATGTATTGTGTTAAAGTATTTTTTTAAGTTTCTGTGTGAAGATACGTATTTATTGCAGCTATCCTTAAAGACTGAATGAGATGCTAATATGCCCCTGACCCGGGATCCTGTCAGAGTCTTGGAATCAATGAAGGGCTGGTGTGGTAGATAACAAGAGTGCTACACATTTTTAAAGTTTGTGATCTTGCCCCCAGAGAAAAGGGACAGCACCACTCAGAGAATAGATGACATGCTCCAGTATGGGGCCAGGCCATGAACACTGTCACTAACACATTGGCTTCTTCCTCACGGGTGTATCATCTCTTGAGGAACAACCAGAATATGCATTGGTCATTTCTAAGGGCACACTGTTGGAATGCTGAACATGCCCAACAGGGTGAGGTCGCAGAAGGGCCAACGTTCTTGGTCCGTTGGGAGCAAGGAACACGTGTTCAGGTATTTTTAAAGATGAGTACAGTGTTTCTTCAGGAGCTGGAGTCACCCCAGGAAATCAGACCCAGAGGACAAAGGCAGACCTCCTCAGAATACTGAAAAGAAACAAATAGTTGGAAGTTATAGTAACACAGAGTGCTCACCACCGAGAAGACTGGGGTGGGGCGGTTAGTATTAGCTTACTAAGGATTACCTATACCGGGCTCCATATACATAACTGCCCCTTTGCTCTGGGCGTGACACAGTCCTGCTCCACTTGGAGGAAAAGAAAACCCGGTGCTGGAGAGACAGTAAAGTGTGCTGTGCAAGCATGACCTGTGTTGACACCCTCAGCATCCATGTAGAAGTCTGCGGCACAAGTAACCCCACAGGGAGGGCAGCAGGGACGGCCGGATCCCCAAGGCTTTTAGCTAGCCGTTCTAAAGCAGAGAGTTCTAGGTTGTGAGAGACCCTGCCTCAGAGTACAAAGTAGAGTGTCCACTCGATGGTTCAGCAGGTAAACGTGCCTGCCACTAAGCTTGATGACTTAAGTTTGAGCTCTGGGATCCACATGAAGAAAGAGAAACAACTTTCTCAAGTTGTCCTCTGGCTGGCTATCACACACAAAACAAATTCTAACATAAAGTGGCCAGGAAGATGGCTCAGGGGTTAGGAGCACCGGCTGTTCTTCCAGAGGGCCCACAGTTTGATTCCCAGCACCCACATGATGGCTCAGAATTGTATAACTCCAAGGGCACCCAATTCCCTCTTCTGTTCTGTGCAGGCAAAAGACACACAGAAGGCTCGCACAGACAAGCGTGTAAGAAAAGCACCCATACACGAGAGGTTTTCTTTATAAGGCGGAGAGCGATAAAGGAAGCGACCTGATGTTCACCTCTGGTTTAAGCATATTCACAGACAAGATGAACTGACTATTTTAGCATCATTCAAAACCATGTGAAGATGACATCTGTTTCCATGCGAAGAGACAACATACAAAGCTCCCGGGGGTTCTGTGTACTTCCAACCTAGTTGGTTGGGACCAGCTAGCAGAATGTGAGGCGTATTGAGCACAGTGGAGGGGATACTTCCTACACAGGGCATTGTTGATTCACTGCTTCCTCAACAAAACCTCAGGGCCCCTAGTCACCCTGAGGAGGGGTTCCTCATAGTGATCGTGTGTGTGAGAGAGGAAGCTGAGAAGCCTGACACAAGAAGCATGAAAGCATGCTGCTGGCTTCCGGGTGAACGTCTCCTGAGCTTCAGGCACCCACCCTATCTCACCCTTACTGTACTACCTACTTCCCCTCTGCCTCCCCCGTCACTGCACCCCTGACTCTCCTCCATTCCCCCCCCCCCCAAAGGATCTGGTAACAACAGCTTCTCACCCTAGTAAGACATAAGGATGGGTGGGACCTGGAGAGATGGCTCAAAGGTCCGAACACCGGCTGCTCTTCCAGAGGACCTGGGATCACGTCTCAGCACTCACAACCACGTGGAACTCTAGTTCTAGGAGATCCAACTCCCACTTCTGGGCTCTGCAGGCTCACATATGGTACACAGACATAGTTGCAGGCAAAATACCCACGAGCTCACTTCAGCAGCACATATACCAAAACTGGAAGATTAGCACGGCCCCTCTGAAGGATGACACGCAAATCTATGAAGTGTCTCATATCCGAAAAAATACCCACATGCAAAAAAAGAATTTTAAAAAATATTTAGGGACGGAAGAACAGGTGTTTCTGAAGCAACGGAAGGGTTGGTTAGGAGGGTCTGCAGGGCTCAGTTGTACCCTCCCAGCAATGGGAGGAGTGTTGGCGATCCACTGTCAGACACGTGCTACAGACATCCCTAAATCTCTGTCCCCAGTCAGGTCTCGCTTACAGTTTAAAACTTAGGTGAGCGTCAGTGGAGGATTGTGGTAGGCTGTGGACTGATGGCCACACAGCACAGTGGTGACTCCACACTTCCGTGCAGGTCTGTCTTGTCACAGCTTCTGCAAAGGGATGTCTCAGCTTCTCCACAACTTCCAGGATCTTAGTGGTTGGGCTGGGCGGCTGGCTCAGCAAGTGCGTGGCTGTGTGAGCATGGGGACCTCCGAAACCCACAAAGCCCAGCTGAACTGGCATGAGCTTCTATTCCCAGGGTAGGGAAGGCAAAGGTGAGGATCCCCTGGACGTGTGAGCCAGATAGCCAAATTGTTGACGTCTATGCTGATGGAAAACTATCCAAAACCAAAACCAAAAACCTCTTTAAGGTCAATATATATATATATATATATATATTTTTAAAGGCCCAGCAAGATAGCTTGGCATAAAAAAAGTGCTACACAAGGCCGATGAGCTGTTGGATCCCTGGGTCTCAGGGACGAAGGGGCGAGTATATGCCTGAAAATTCTTCACCTTTCACAAGAATGTTGTAGCGCACATGCACACACACAGCGTATACTCACACAAACAGTAGTCTAAACAGACTTCTGACTACAGACTCCTCCCGGGAGCTACAAGTTGGCTGAGGAATATGCTCAGGACTGGATCTAGGCCAGGTCTCCTGGATGCGTCCTGTTCACGATGCCAGGTTGAAGGAGCAGCAATTTTGCCCTTTGCCCTTTAGGGCAGAAGTAAGGAGGCCAAGCCAAAGTCTGCAAGCCCAAACAGTCCCTGCTCCCAGGTGACAGGTGCCTGGGCCACTCAGTTCTAGTGGCCCAAGCACATGGTCAGGCCTGTCAGGGGAGGCAGCATGTGTCCAAGACGGCCTACACAGGTAGCTGGCAGCCCGTGAACTGCTAGTGTTACAGGTGGCTCTATGAGGAACCAGAATTTGTAGGTCACGGATGATTTTTCCTGCTTTACAAATGTTCCGTAGCTTTCAAAAGCTGTTGCCGTGGGAAGGAGCCCACTGGGCTCTGATGAGAGAGGGGAAGATCCTATTCAGATCCTTTTGTGAACAGTTGAGAGAGAGACCTCAGCAGTAATTCCGGACAGCGTTATGAGAGAGCCAATGTCATCTCTCCTCAGGCAGAAATGAGATGACTTTAAGGCCAGCCTTGGATGAGATCTTGTCCCAGAAATAAAAATAAAGATATTTTTAAAAAACAAAACAAAACAAACTACTGGAGTGGTGCCAAGGTCCTGTACTAACCTTTAATGAGGATCTGAGGTCAAGCCCCTGGAACCATATAAAAATGCTGAGCACCAAGTGAGGAGAAGTTAGGAGAGCCCTTTGGGCTTGCTTGGCCTAACTGGCAAGCTCCAAAGCAATATGAGACCCTTTCCTGAAGGATGACAAGAAAGGGGTGGCCCCACCTCCATGACATACACATGCACACACACACATTAGTCGAGGGGCCCTGCTGGAGGGTTATTTTGGAAGAGTCAGGATGGTACAGGGAGGTCAGCCTGGTAGAGGGTACTAGGAAATGTGGAAACCTGAGAGGACAGTGGCCTGGTCAGCAGCCACCACCTGGCCACCTCCAGGGGCTCAGGGTTAGAACAGGAAGCTGTTGGGAGAGCTCACAAGGTAGTAAGGCAGCAGAAAGTACATGCCGGGACCCTGGAAGCCACACCTGGAGACCAAGTCAAGGGCTAAGTACCTCAGAGAATCAGGAGGTTAAGGGGGCTGTCACTGGAACCGCTGCCATTTGGCTCCGTGACTCCACCACCAAAAGGGACATCACTCCTGCTGCCACGGAAATTCCTCAAGCACCATTGTAAAACAGTCTTCTCTGAGATTGACACAGTCCATCCTGCAGGGAAGCTCCATAACCAGGAAAATAAATAA
This sequence comes from Montemys delectorum, assembly GCA_019843815.1. Classification (NCBI taxonomy): domain Eukaryota; kingdom Metazoa; phylum Chordata; class Mammalia; order Rodentia; family Muridae; genus Montemys; species Montemys delectorum. Next base: position 22,485 of record JADRCD010178762.1, read on the forward strand.
CACAAAATAACCTCAGGAAGTCCCTGAAACTGACCGGATTCACTACCCTTCCCCCCCCCCTCCCCCTCCCCCTCCGCCCCCCCCCCCCCCCCCCCCCAGAGTAAGCACTTTGAGCCGCCTAGAAGATTCAGAAAAGTCACACTGCAAAGAAGCCACCTAGAAGAAGCAGAAACCAACCAGGCTGCCCGGAAGAGACCAACTGAGGCTCCCCGAAAACTCTCCAAGTTGTTGAGCGGCCTGCAGGCTATGCAGTGTGCTCCAGGTTCCCAGCTCTGCGAGCTGTCACCCATGCTGTGGTGGGCCTTGGTGATGCTGCTCTCTCTGAATCATTCTTACTCCAATCATTTTTACTCCGGTAAGTAATCTTAAGAAAACTCACTGGTTCACTGAGTTGGGCTTTGGTGGATTCCATGCTTTGGTCTCGTATGGGTTCCCTAACTGGAATTGGATAGGCCTGTGGGTTGCGTCTCCCAGGAAAAATTTTGTCACACAACTACCAGTTAGAGAGTTGAGGAGGAGGAGGAGGAGGAGGAGGAGGAGGGTAGAATTGTGTTAGCCTTAGTGTAGGTTCTCGCTGTAGCCTGTAGAGATGGGAAACGAGGCCATGTGACTGCCTTACCTGTACTCACTCGAGTCTAACAGAACAGACAGAGCTATGCCAAAACTTACTTGATAAAGGGATTTCCAAAAAGGAAGCGTACCTGGAAGCTATATAAGCAGACACTGCGCCCACACCCCTTCCTGAGATGTCTGGCATGCACCTACCTTCCTCCATGTGGCTCCCCAAGGCAATCTATTCCTCTACGACAATTTCTCCTCTCAGCAAAGAGGGAAAGAGAAACCCTGTCTCGAAACCCACCCACCCCCCCCCCCCCAAAAAAAAAAAAAAAAGAAAAGAAAAGCGGACTAAGACATAGGTCCATGGTAATGGTTATAAACTATTAATACAACTTAATGAATAAAAGGAAAATCCTCACCTGAGAGTGTTTTTCAGTTCCCTCCCATATCAGGGACCTGGAGATGCTAGATTATATAAAAAAGTTAATTAAGAAATTCCATGGGAGCCGGGCAGTGGTGGTACATACCCTTTAATCCCAGCACTTGGGAGGCAGAGGCAGGCGGATTTCTGAGCTCCTGAGGCCAGCCTGATCTACAGAGTGAGTTCCTCACTCAGTCCCACACATGTGTATAGGATAATTTCAAAGGCCTTTGGATGGACGTAGCAGGCACCAATGACTGACGGGCAGAGGAGGAGAGATACGAGTGAAGACGTATCTGTAAGAGGTGCCCAGATCTTAGCACAGTTGACTGTGTGGCAAAAGTGCCATCCAGGCTGTGAACCCCAGCACAGATGGCACCACCCGTCAAAACGGAAGCAGGGCTCTAACCCAAAGCCCGAGATGCTGGGGAAGCCGCTAAGTACACTGACCTCGCTCTATGGCTTCTGTACGTGTGCTTCTGGCTAGCTATTCTTGTTACCTGAACATGGTTCTTGTTCTTAAAAGCTCACCTCGAGGAAGGCTAGGGGCTTCACTGTGATCCCTAACACCAAGTGGAGCTGCTGGCTGGCTAAAAAGACTTTCTACTGGCTTAAGCCCATGTCTGAGTAGTCTCTTTGGTGAATACCCCACAACAAAATCAATGCTACCTGGGGCTCAAGGGAGGCAGCCCATCTAGGCCTCTGTTAGATGTTCAACAAGGCTGGCTGGCTGGCTGCAGAGAGCTGGACTGTGAAAGGTTAGGCTCCAGCCATTTACTGTTTACCACTGTGTCTGACCTAACATCCTTGTGACTATTAGGTAAATCCTTTGGAATGTACAGATTTCTCCCTTTCATCAACCCAAAGGCGAGGAATGTCACCTGATAGCATCTGAGGCAGACAATAGAGACTTCTCTGCTTTGCTGTAACCTGTCTGCCTGGTAGAAACATGAATTTAAAGGAAAAAAAATGCCTTGATTGTTAACTGTCTTTGTTCTTTTACTATAAGAATTCATGAAACTGTTACCATGTTGGAACATGGTATTTGAGGTATTACGAATTTGTATTTGCAGGCCATGGTCTCTCCTGTTTCACTATACCTTTGGATTTTGTTAGAAATGTTGACCCAAGAGCCACAACTCTTACCTCAAAGGCACAGTTTATTGAAGAGCCAAATATGAGTGACCATGCCCAGAAACATAGATTAAGGTCAAGTCCAAATGCATGTTCCAATGTGGAATCAGTATTGTAAAGTTTTTATAGTAGTAGAATAAAGACATAAATCAAGACACTTTTCAAATACACTGGTGGAGATATGTTATAGCAATGTGGAGGATCTCCTCTGTAGGCCTGAGATGCTACCGGACTCACAGCCTTCTGGTTAACGACAACTATGGTTTTATTAAAACATCTCCCCTTTCTGTTCTACCACTGAGCAAATCCTCTCAACCTCTTTTTATTGAGACAGGGTCTCAATGTAGCCCTAGCCAGCCTGGAGCTCCCAATGTCGGCGAGGCTGGCCTTGACCTCATAGAGATCTACTTGGCTCTGCCTCTACAGTGCTGGGATTAAAGGTGTGTAATCTGTTACAGGCTGTTAGATCCAAAAAAAAAAAAAAAAAAAAAAAAAAAAAAAAAAAAAAAAAAAAA
>JADRCD010178764.1:0-15832 GCA_019843815.1 Montemys delectorum
TTTGTTTGTTTGTTTGTTTTGGAGGGGAAGATGGGAAAGGGAAAATGTACATGTAAATGAAGAAAATACCTAATTAAAAAAAACACAAACAAACAAACAAAAAAAAGAAGCGGGAACTGAAGCCCAAACTGGCACAGGGGAAGAGAATATAACAAGATAAAGGCAGCCTTCTTCAAACTCAAAGACACAGCCTCCAAAGAAACCAGCTCTAGGATTCCTAGACCTCAGGCATCCAATCCACGAGACTATAAAATCTCTGCAGTCTTGGCAGCATTGGAAAAGAAACACAGAAACCTCGGGCAAGCATGAGGTCCTGGGCTCTGTCCCTACTACCGGCTAAAGGAAGAACTCTTCTATAAAGAGCCCTCATTTAAAAAAACAACAACAACAAACAAATCAAAACCAAATCTGAAGTAGGACCCATATTTCTTCTGTGCTAAGTACATCCTGCATCATACTCACAACCCCGACAGGGAAGGCCAGCACAGCCAGCGTCCAGTCCCGGAGAGAGATGAGCTTCTTGAGTTGTCGTTCTTGCTCCTGGTTCCCGCTGCCTCTGGTTAGAAGACTAGAGAGGTCAGTGAGCACACAGATGCCGAAGAACACAGCCTGGATAACCTGCAGAGACAATCACCAGAACTGGTCAGCGAGGGCCATGGAGACCCAAAACATTGGTTTAGGCTGTTGCTATGTATTGTAATTCTAAACACTTGCCCAGGTTGCCAGGGACGAGGAGATCCTCACAAACAGCAAGTGGTGCTATATAACCTTGCCCCCCAACTTATCCCTGATTCGTTAATAAAGATGCCTACCGCCTATACTTGGGTAGGAGAGAGATAGGCAAGGTTTCAGTTCCTAGGATTGGGGTCTGAGGCAGGACAATAAGAGAGAAACAGGTAGAGAGAGTAGAAGACGCCATGGGGTAGGTGAGTCCTGAAAACATGCCTGTAAGGGCTGACCAGTTGTAGTCAAGAGTGATCAGATGGAGCCAGGCAGTGGTGGCACATGCCTTTAATCCCAGCACTTGGGACGCAGAGGCAGGTGGATTTCTGAGTTCGAGACCAGCCTGGTCTACAGAGTGAGCTCCAGGACAACCAGGGCTGTACAGAGAAACCCTGTCTTGAAAAATCAAATAAATAAATAAATAAATAAATACATACATAAATAAATACATAAATACATAAATAAAAGAGTGGCCAGATGGAACGTGTGACAAGTTATAACTTATGATGACTGTAGATAAAGTAGATACTAATAGCTTATAAGGTACTGCCCAGCTCTAGTGCTGTTAAGGCTTATTATAATTATGTTCTGTGTCTTTTATCTGGGAATTGAATGATCTAAAGTGGGATAGAAACCTCCAATTGAGATTAAATATGTAAATATTTAACAATATATAACACTGAACTACAACACAAAGATAAGCTTCATGTATGCATTATGACCCCTGAAGAAAATATATACAAAGCCCAATTATAGAGCTCATCCTATAAATGAAAACTAGATAAGTTAATTAATTAATTAATTAATTAATTAACAATTTTAGATATTTGAGAGGATTCATCTTAAAATACACTACGTCCATCCCCTCTCCCCAAGGCTGGGGGAATATCACAGAAGATGGGCTGGGAAGATTGTCAGAGCCAGAGATGGGGAGGACTGCTGTAAAGCATTGCCTTCCATGCACGACAGGGCTATTGCAGTCCTGCAAAACACCTTCACAAGATCATATCCGTCAACATTCTAGCATAAATGGGGCAGGGGCTCATACGGCCACACCCTTAGCTAAAGCAATTGAAGGCTGCTAGGATAGGGGGTATCGGTTTTCGTCTGGGATGTAACCAGCTCCCGTAGATGGCCACACATACATACACACACACACACACACACACACACACACACACACACACACACACAAAGGCAGCAGTGACTGAATGGCCATGGGGGTTTGGATGAGAAGAGCCTCATAGGCCCACATGTTTGAATACCTGGTTTGAAATTGGTGGAATGTTTGGGAAAGATTAGGAGGTGAGCTTTGAGGTTTCAAAAGCTCACACCATTCTTAGTGAGTTCTTTCTCTGTGTGTCCCTCTCTGTCTCTCTGTTTGTCCCTCTCTCTACATGTCTCTCTTTGTCCCTGTCTCTGTTTATCTGTCTCTCTGTCTGCCTCTCTCTGTCTCTGTCTCTCTCTCTTTCTCTCTCTCTTCCTCTCTGTCTCTCTCCCTCTCTCTCTCTCTCTGCTTGTGGATCAGATGTAAGCTCTAAGGTATTTCTTCAGTGGACAAACTCATTGAAACTATAAGCAAGCCTGGTGGAGTGCTTTCTTTTATGTTATCTTCTTCATGGCACTTAGTCATAGCACTACACAAGTAACAAAGACAATGAGTTATAAAAAGATGGGAGAGGGATGAGGAAGGGACAGGAGGGCACATATAACCAAAATATCTAAATGCAATTCTCAGAGATAAGATTTTAAATTGTGCTACCTTAAAAGATCTGCCGTCAGTCTGCCAATACAGGGAATCTGAATAAATGATTCAAAATTAAAAAAAAAAAAAAAAAAAAGGAACCCACTACTTTCATTTTCATTCTTCTTGGACATTCTCTCTGTCTCTGCCTCTCTCTCTCTCTCTCTCTCTCTCTCTCTCTCTCTCTCTCACACACACACACACCTACATAGACTCAACAGGAAGAATTTTAATTATCTAACCGGGATATGAATTATTTTACAGTTCACATCTGTGGTCTGTCTCTACTCCCTAGTGAAGTCTAGAAAATGCCAAGGGATTTGGGGGAGCAAATGGATGGACAACAAGCCAAATGCAGAGAGACTATTTGTGTGCTCTGATCCCTGGGACTTAGGCATTTGTCTGCCACAGGAGTGATAGCTCCTGTGAGCTCAATTAAGCACAAAAATCCACCCTGACTTGGAACAAATTTCTATTGTGGATGCTGAATTAAATGGCTACCTTAGGTTATTAGTATTTATGAAGTCAAATCTTCCCAAAGAGCTGTAGAGGTGCTGTGAACATTGTCTCCTACAGTTACCCGCTTTACATGCCCAAATCAATCACAAATAGAATCATTCATAACAGCCACACTTTCCTTGGGCCAGAGCATGGTGGGTGAGAACCATGAAATAGAACAAACCAATAATTTGTCAATTTCCTGAAGTAGAGTAAAAGTTGTGCATGCTGAGTGCAACCGGGCAGCATACCAAGGCATAGCTAAACAAAATTTCAGAGGGGGCAGCAGTATGTCCCCCCGGGATCTGACATCACCTACCTAACACCAGAGATAGAGTCAGACATCGTCGGACTTCTTCAAGTAGAAATAATTTGCTAATGACCTATTTTTAAGTGATACAATTCTCCTCACTTTGTAGAACATAACAAATACTTGGGAGAGAGAAAAAGGCATTTCAACATTTGCAGTGGGAAGTTTGTAGAAGTTTGGTGTATGGTTCCTCACTTGGGCACAGAACAAGGTGATGAAAGTTCCTAGAAACATCTGGTTCCAGCTGTGAGCTCAGCCTTGTAGCACACATATTGTTAGTAGCGTAGGCTTTGGGGAGCTCCCGCAAACCCTGCTATTACTAGTCAACCAAAGCCATAGTCATGTTCCAGTTTTCCTCAGAACTTAAACTGCTTTTTGTTTCCATGACTTCCAGTCTATTGTCGTTTTATAAATAGCCAGAGCAGGAGCTTCAAAGATTGCCACAAGTGGGAATGAAGCAGAAATGTGGCAAGGCATCAGGTTCTGATCACCAGAGATGACTCGGAGAATGATTCCAGCCTTAGGAAATTCCTCAAGTCATATCATAAGACTTAAGATGTTTGGATCTCTCTCTATCAGCCCTCTGTCAGCCCTCATGGGGTATGAGACATCAGTGACCACACTAGGGAGTGCTATTCTCTGTGACTGTGACTGACAGCATCCAGTGTCCTGTGTGATCAATACCTAGGAGGATTCGAGTGAGGGCCTCAGTGAGATAGCATTTCTCATCAAAATAGAGATACAAATAATTCTAACTCCACCAGAAAGCTCATCGTGGGGACACAACTCAGACAAACAGTGTGAAAAAGCACAGAGATGTAAGAGTGCTGTAATAGAGACTGACGTACTCTCGCGATCTGGCGACTCAGCCTCCAACAGCAGTGGTTCTCAACTTGTGGGTCAATACCCCACTGGGAGTCAAATGACCCTTTCACAGGGCTCACCTAAAACCACCATAAAACAGAGATATTTACACTATGGCTCATAACAATAGCAAAATTATAGTTATAAAGCAACACACGAAACACAATTTTATGATTGGGGGGGGGGTCACCAACCATATTCAAGAGCCACAGCATTAGCAAGGCTGAGACCCACCACCCTACAGAAACCTCTGCATGGCAGAAAGTTAGCTTCGGCACGCACTGTTTGATCAGAGTGGAAGCAATGCCATGGTTTCTTCAATAGTGGACTGAATATACTGGGGTAGGCTAACGCAACGAAACCCTCATCTCATAACAAGAAGGTTTCAATCTTTGCAACTAAACATTGAAATAAAAACAGAGACAAGAAATGGCATATTTTGACACTATTAAAATGAATCATGAAAGACACAAATGTAAGGATACAATATGGACACGTGCAGTAAGCAGGAAGAAAGGCTCGGAGATTGGAAACACTGAACTCGGCTTGGAGGTAAGGCTTGTGCTGAAACAATTTGCTGCTCTTCCCTGTCTACTCCAATTCCTGGGGATCCGACGCCCTCTCTGGTCTCTGTGAGCACACACATGTGGTGTACCCTCGAACAGGCACACACAAATACATGCAAATAAAAGTAAAACTACGTAACAGCAAATACCTCTGGAAAAGAAGAGGCTGTATGAGGAACACAGGAGCTCCAGCTGTGTCGACAATATTTAACTCTTACGAACAATCACTGAGTAGATTGAAACTATATTAATTTCTACCATATCTCAGTTCATCTTTTTAGTATCCTATGCTAATCTTTCAATCCTTTCTTTCTAACTCTGCCGCGCTAGTTTTAAGGGCCAGGTAATCAGAGCCAGGGTTGGGTGAGCTCAAGGAGCCTACTATTGCAGTATATGCAAAAATCCTACAGATCACTTCTCTACAGGAAAAGAAAATAGAAATTTGGCTCGGTGCCAATGAGGCATAAGCATATGGAACTCACTCGTGTGTTTTATGTAACCCAAGATGTAAGGAATAAGGTCTAATTTAGATTTCTATTATATTTCCCATGCAGGAATTGGCTACTATTCTTCACTTAAAAGCTCTAGGATATAGTCAGTAGTACATTTGCTGCCTTCCATTGATGAACTAACACAAAATATTAGTCTTTTCATGTAAATATATGAGTCAGTTTTTTTTTTTTCAGATAGAGATGTGAAGGCTTTTGTAACTACTAGTTGCCTAGGTTAAGCATATCTTACTCATATGAGAAATTCTCATTCAGAATGAGAAAAATCTGAGCATCAACATGGTACCACAGGTAGGAACGCCGTACTTGACGTCATCTGATGGGTCAATGTCAAAATGCAAATCTGCAGCGTCCCCAAAGGGAAAAGCTAAAATCTAAAGATAAATCTAAAACCTTTATTTATGATACATAAACTGAATTTGATGAACCAATCAATTGATAATATTGTATAAAATTACTTCCCAACTACATGTAGAAGGCACACAAAAATGGATTTTGTATTAAACCTTGGTCCCATCCTCAGGCCAGGGGATTGTATACATATTATGTATAATAAAAACCCTCCAAAACCAAACCGAACAGAACATCCAAAATCCATTAACTCTCCTAGTTCCAAGCATTTTTGATAAGGCATGATCAACTGTATCACATAAGAAATTGATACTGATCAACTTGAGATTAGGTAAAGGATTTTACGTAAATAAATGACTAGCTGTTTTGGGGGGAGCATACTTTTATGAAGTTATCAAAGGAAAAGGAAGAGGAGAGAAGTTGAAAACAGGAAAGAAAGGGGGGAAACAAACTCAGGCTAGGAGAGGAGAAAAGCAAAAGAAGTTCTACAAAGAGACATGCAAGAAAGAGAGTGTGGTAGCTCCTATCACAACGCAACAGGGCTAGAAAACCCAAGGGACAATTATTTGAGCACGCCTGTGAGAGAGTTTCTAGATTAGGCTAACTGAGACTGGAGAACCACTCTTAATGTAGGAGCCACCACACCTTGGCCTGGGGTCCTAGAATGAAGCAAATAGAGAAAGTGAGCAGGGTACTCACTTTCATACCTCTCTCCCTCCCTTCTTTCCTTAACTCCCTCCATCCCTCCCTCCACCACCCCTCTCTGCTTCCTGTCTCTGGCTGCAAAGGTAACTAACCCCTTACTTACCTTGCTTCATCAGAAACTTTGTCTCAACCATGAGAAAAGTCATTAACACAGATTCTAAACAACAGAATTTGAACGGCTAATGGTACGACGCAGAATTGAAGCGTATCCTCCCCCTACGGCAACGTGTCACCTAACTCATTTGTCCCCTCACAAGTACTTGGTGGCTTCCCTGTATCTCTAGTCATCCCATTTGCCTCTCTCCTGCTTGCATAGTGATCTCAACCTCCCCAGAACTCCTCTGAGCACTTCTCCAAGTGAGAACACACTGAGGAGAGGGAGGCACGACAAATGGCTTCCTAGCGCCTCAGCTTGAACCTGGCGGGTTGTTACTGTTTCTTTAACAGACAGACAGGGGATACAAATCCATGGTAACATGCTTGCCTGACATGTAAAAGGTCATGGGATCATAATACCCACCACCGCCAAAGAACAGAACAGTATGTCGTTAGCTTTCATGATCAAAAGATAACTGGTAATACTTCTGAAACATCCCACCATTCCTTCATCAATGGATTGACTTTGGGTTATTTGCTTAAAGAAACAGTTGGCCCATACTGAAACACTACTTGGATTTCTACCACATTTTCTAGAGTTTAGTTTCCATGGACAGTTACCAGATCCCAGGGAGGACATGTAATGCCTCAAAGTACTACCCTGTCTACTTAAAACTCACCACACTGCTTACAGTGTAATGTTACATGGAGATGCTGCACACACGAGCCTTAAGCAGGGTTACCTTGAAGAATCATTTGGCTCGCTCCATTCTGCAGAGCTGGCATTTCCAAACCGTCAGCTCAGCATGACCTGGATGTACACCATCTGGCCGTGAGTTCTTAGCAGGCTGCCTGCTCATATTGTTTTCCACCCCATGGAAATGCAGTGGCCCATTGCGTCTTGTCACTCCAAGAATTGATCAGAAAACAAAACCATCTCAGGGTATTCTGGAGCCATTTAGTGTTTGATCCTCTAGAACGTTCTCTACAGTGCTTCTGCATCATTTCTCCACCACCCCTTCCTATCCAGAGATCACGTCTTACTTAATGATCCACTTATGAATGAGGGCTTATTTTCACGAGAATAAATGTATACTTACATTCCATGCATATTTTCACACACAATCAATTTGAAATAAAAATCTAGTGGTATTTTCTTTTTTTCTGTGGAATGCATTAAATACTTGCTATATTCTGTACAATGAGGGAAATTCCCTGGACTCCTAGCATTATTCCTAAATGGATATGATCCTTTTGTCCAGAACATATTTTATTTGACTCAAGCATATTTTCAGTATCTTAAACAAAATGAAATTGCTTTAGATTATAGTTCATTCATTAAATTGTGTTATTAACTGGTTACTAATTTAAAAATTTCTACTGAACTGAATTCAAGTAAGAGACAAAACTGTACCAAAACAGAAAAAGAAAGCAACATGTGAACTAAGACATGCAAACATTATTTACAGAATTTTAAGAGAGCAGAATGTAGCTGTCTTGATCTATTAAGGTGTCCTGGGCTCCTGTCTACACTGGTAGTGGTGCTGTCCTTCTAAAAGACGGGAGGTGGGGTGGCAAACAATGCTGTGTGGGTCTCAGGGACCCTGTTATTTTCAAGTTAGCCTTTGCCATAGTTCACAGAAGCGAAGTGAAGGAGAGAGCTAGGGGTGGGGGTGGAGGGCAACGGGAAGTGAAGTGGCATGGCGCATGGAACGAGGAACTGGGGAGAGGACAGATGGGAAGGAGGCAGCCAGATTTATGATTCACAAAGGCCTGGAGGAGTTTCTGTGCATCGACAAGAGCATTAATTAAGGAGGAAATGATGAAGAAATAAAAAACAAAACCTACCTGGGATTTTCTAATTAGAGACTATAAGGGCATACTCTGGCATCGGATGAATCTATATATAATGCAAAGAAGAAAAGAGTCCTATAGTCAAATATATGTGCCACATACATAGATATGATATATACATGCCTGACATATACATATATGTGACATATAAATATATAGAACATATACATATGACATATACTATATGTGACATATACATGTATATGGCATATATGTGACATACACATATATAAGATCAATTATGTATCTGGAAGACACAGAGATTTCTCCTCCGCAGAAAAATCAATAAAACCTTCAGGAAGGTGGTGTGAAGTCAAGTCCCTCCCACATTTTCCCTCCCATCGTATAAAGCCTCGTAGTGCAGGAATGGTTGTTTTGTTTTCAGTTCCCAAAAGCTGCAGGGAACTTCTTACTGGAAATCAACCCCTATAGTGACTGTGTGGGAGGGGAGAGCTTCCTGAAGGAGTTGAGCAACACTTGGGAAGGAGAGACGTGCCATCCCCCAGAGGGGCTGTAACCCAAGCTCTTCGGGGAAATCCCTCATTCCACATCTCTCTGACTCTTTAGTAATACACGATGTCTTCCCCTGTCATGGGATCAAGAGCGAAGGCCAAAAGTAACTCAGCACCACGAGATTAAGTGACTCACTGCAGAGCCAGACAAGAGAACTCGGCAGAGATCTGCTATGCGTTTGTTTTCATGGTCTTCCTCCCTGGGCACATCTAAACATCTTCTAGCCTGTACACAGTCGCAGGAGTGAGTGGGTCATCGGTGACTTGGAGTCTGTGACCTGTTACACGTGTAAATGCGACACTGCAAAGAAATCAATGTGTTTAAAAGTACTCCATGCTCTGTACCTCCCCATCCCGCTGAGACTATGCCCATCAGTTCCCCAGCTGCTGAATTACCCTCCCTGACCCGTGGAGGTGAGCTTCACCAAGCCAACATGGACCCATCACACTAATGACTTGAAAGTGTCACCGAAGTGCTATGCTTGAAGCCTGGCCATTTTCAAGAAGCCTTCACCACAGACCTTTCTGAGGAGATGGACTAACTGCACCGTGAAGCTCCGTGGTTTTCAGGCTATGATTTAGAATCCCCGCTCATGGGCGCAGACGTTTACCTCATACCACGCCGTCTCATTACTGGAAATCGATGGAACGAGCCATAAGTCACCACTAGCAAGCAATCCATTTGGCCATAGTGAAAGAATGATAATCCCTTCAGTCAGAAATAATATGCTATGATAAGTGGCTTGGGAAGCCGAGAGTTGTCGAGGAAATTCATGACAATGTTTAAGTACAAGGTGGACAGTCACCTAGAGAAGGTATTGGGATATGCTCCCCAGAGACAAGGGTGCAATCAAGCCACATTTCATAAAAACTCGGTAAGAGGATAGCAGCCAACTTTCCACGGACTCCCTTATCTGCAGCAAATGATGATGGGAAGTGCCCAACTAGCCAGTGTTCTGCCTCCTTATGCACAGCTATTGGGAGGATCCTACTCCGATACCACGAACTACTCAAAAAGTGGAGAAGTTTATAGAGTTCATATAAACTGTTAATGCTAGCATGGATCCTTTTGAACCTGGAATTAAAACCACTATCGATTGCTTAAACAAGTATTTATTGATTAACCACTAGCTACACACTCTAAGTAAACTATAAATGAGGAAATGCTGTTAAATGATTGTGCATTTTGCTGTCTAGGAGAATAAGCCCAGACAGGCCTAACCTCCAATGTACTAGTATCTGTATTTGCCAAAGATATGATATGTACGTTTCAGCACAATAGCGGGGAGTTATTATGCAGGGAAAGGGATGATGCACTTAGCGGAAGAAATGTTAGTAAAAGTAAATTAAATCTTCTAATACCATAAAAATACATTCCTTCTAAGTTTTTACTCATCAAGACAATATATCTCACCATGGCTTCAGTACCAGATGGCATTGCTAAAGGGCTACAGAGCCTAAAACCTAAATCAAAGCTCTCGGCCTGAGTCAGGATCAGATGACATAAAATCAGATAACTACATAGAACCTGTGTGATATGAGTACACAGCAAAAGAAAGTGACTGAGAAATTGCATTAATGAAGCCAATTAGATTAAGAGCCCCTAACCTCAGAGATGTCTCTTATAAATATTTTAAATCTATGGCATGGCCATTCCAACATTCAGTCTAAATAATTCAGGTGTAGATGAAGGCAAAACTATCTCTAAATACTGACCTTTATCATGGGACCTTAACAGGACCTTCCAGGCAAATGTTTCAGAACAAGTTTTATAAGGTTTTGCCCGTGTCCAGACGTTTTCTGCTATTATTAGCTCCCATTGGCTACTTCCCCACTATACCGACTTTCAAACAGAACAGCGTGGAGTTTGCCAGTGCACATGGTAAATGCCCACAGGTAGTTGAATCATACTTTAAAGTTTGCTTTTTGTTATTTATTATTACACAATTTTTATTGTGTAGTTATTTATTAACTACAGAGTACGTGCTTTTAGATTAAGAAGATTTCTATGGGCTCTAGGTCCTTTCAGTTTGAAAAAGTATGCGATGAGTGCTACAAGAAGCCCACCACCATCCAAGTGAAGTGGCAGTGTGGATCTTAGATATATCAAAAATACCTAGGAAATTTTTATAATTTCATAGTGACAGAAAAAAGGAGAATGTGAGAGACCTCATTTGTATGAGGAATGCAAACGGGTGTTTACTTTTGTGCTACGCCTTTGGAAAACAAAGGCAATTTTAGTCAAGTTGGAGCCGCACACCCTTATGAACAGCCTTCTGCATACCTCACAGAACACCAACTAGGAGATGGCATGGAACAAGGGAACGACATGTATGCCTCTGTCCTTTATCATGACCTCTTTTTAAAGGAAAAAGTAAGTATCTTGTTTATATAGACACTTATTTATAAAGGCATTATTAGTATGTGTCTTTAGAATAAGAGGAAGTGCATGGGCCCAGGGTCATTTCAGTTTGAGACAGTATGAGACTGGGGCCATCCAATCTTAATCAACAATTTCCTAGGTTAAAAAAAAGTAAACATGTCTACTAACTTCTTAACAAAGTTATCTTTGTTAAATTATTTTGAGGAACACTGAATCGTACTGACCAGGAATACAGATGCAACAAGCTCTGGGAGGAGCAAGAAACCCATACTCCAATAGTAAGCCAGACAGTGTCTTCCCCTCCCTGTAGCCAACGCAGTCACTGGCTACCTTGTCATTTTTACCACTGGATTAGGGTACAATGAGGTCATCATTAGGGTCACGATTTTATAATGTGTCTGACTCTTGAAGGTTACATAGGGTTTATTTTTATTTTAGTTCAACAGTGCTCTCTCTGGGGCTTTGATGCAACATCTGGAACACAATGTTAGTACACATTATCTCATTACAGAATTACTAACAGTGATGAAGACAGTGGAGTGCGAAGAGGCCTGCCTTGGACTGGCAGCAGGAAAGCCAGAAAACGCTGAGAGCCTTGCGAAAAAGGAGAGACAGTGGGGGAAGCATCTCTGCTGAGCTGCGTCTTGAAGCTGGTTCTTTCCAGCAGTGCTCGGTGCCCCATTTTTGGACCATCAAATGGAGACTGGTGGACTGCAGTGCTTTGCAGTGCAAGGTCAGTGGGGTTCAGAGGTGTCAAACGAATAATTAGAGATAGATCATGAAGCTCAGAGGGTCAGAGAAAAGCATGAAGTCCAATGAGAAGCGGGAGAGGGGAGCGAAGGTAGTGTGAACATCTGGGAGATGAGAGCCCATAGTCCCAGAATAAATTCAGGCTATTGACATTGAAAAAAAATCCAAGTGTGGCCACAGCAAATAGGTCCCGAAGAAAGACTATAGAATAAATGTCAGATATTAATTATGTTCTTATGACACTGGGCAAAAGAAAGAGGGAGAAAGAAAACACATTGGAATCAAAATAACTGTTTCCAGCCGGCCACTCAGGAGCTGTTGCAATGGGATGGAGAGTTTTAGCCCTGCCTTGGTAATTCCCAGATCAAAATGAAAAACTTTTTAAAAGGCCTGGTGGTTGGTGGTGGTGCACACCTTTAACTCACCACTGGGAAGGCAGAAGTAGGTAGGTCTCTTAGTTCAGGGCTAGCCTGCTCTACAGCCTGAGTTCTAGGACAGTCAAGGCTACACAAAGAAACCTTGTCTCAAAAAATACAAAACAAACATCTGTAAGAAAAACCGTTTAAAAGGCTAAGGATATATACCCCAGGGGCAGAAGGCTGGCCTACCATAAACAAGGCCTTAGGTTCAAGCCCCAGGACTAGGAAAGGAAATTTCAGAAAAGATTATAGATTTTAAAATTCTACTAAGTAGGTATAAAACCATCATATGTTTATGAAACAATGACTATGAACCGATTGCTTCAAAAATAACTAGAAATATAAGCTGGAATTTCTCGGCTGAGACATCTTTTTGACTAAAGTGGTACCTTCTGTATTTTCTATGCTTTGTTCTCACAAACATATAATGTGTATGTGTGAACACTAAAAGAGAACACTCACTAGCCAAACCTGTACATGAACAAAACTATATTTTAAAAAGACTCAATATACCCATCGAAGATAGTTACATCACAAAGCTGGTTACACTGCTACCGCTGTAGATGAAAGGAAGAGACAAAGCCAAAATCCTCTGGAGAAATCCCACCAGGCATTAATACAGAAGGTAATACCTCTTCTAGAAGCATCTATCTGGAAATTACTAAGAAACAATAATCCAAGAGCTACAAATCAAGAAATAAAGTGCAATTCAAAAATTTAAATTCAGTAAGAAATGGTGGTCAGAGGGCTATGGTCTCAGAAAACAAACTGTGGAACCTATGCTGACTGGTGAGTTGCATTAATTTGGAAAGCTAGCAATCATTTCTTTGCTAGAAAAAATAAAACAAAACAAAACAATACTTGCTAAAGAAGGGAAATTCGAAAACACACTAAATTTTACAGCAGAACCCATACCAAGATCTATATTACATGTCAAGTATTCCTGGGGGAGACAATAAGTTGATGGAAAAATTAGTATACTATGTTAAATTTTACCTCAGCTCGGCATGTGTTTTTGAATTTTGGTCCTTGGCAAAACACAGATAAGTTACCAAGTACCAAGGATTTATGCCACATATTCTCCACCTTTGAGTTTAGGAATGTATAATACCATGGGTTTATCATGACTATTATTATTGTTGTTTTGTTTTTGTTTTTGTTTTGTTTTTGTTTCTTGTCTGCTCTTGTCATTATGTTTTGATGTCCAGGGCACCTGACTAAATTAGATGCCCGGCTGCCTTTCAGAAAGGACTTCTCACTCTCTCAGCTTCCGCTCTGTCTTCTGGAAAACAGCCATTCAACATTTACTGCGTGAATTTCCCATGAAGATGTTAGCACTCACATTGGGAAACACCTGGAACCCAGGCTCCCCATTTAATGCTGACGTCAGCCCGGGAACCATTTCAACACACAGCACAGAGACAATTCAGAGTGGAGCAGAGTCTACCACCGTCTGCTCGCTCAAAACAACAGTGGCCAAACCAACAAATATAAAGAACACAGCTCAGAATGTGCTGGCTAATGAACATTCCTTCTTCAAAAATGAAAACAAGGGTTAAAAAAAGAAATTACATCCCTTCTCTTCAGACGCAGATGTGGTCAGTTTGACCTGGATTCTAGAGACTCTGTCAAACGCTCTAATGTTCATTCATGGCCTATTGCCGTAGACAGCCGTGTAAGAAGAGTGGAGTTCCTTCATCTGGATGAGCCCTCTCTTACTGTTACAGCATCACTTAATTCTGATCTGTAGAAGGTTCTGCCCACCCTCCTGCTAACTGGGAAGAATCCATGTGAACTGCTAGAACAGCTGTCAGCCACAGAGGGAAGCAGTCATAAAGGTCTCGTTTTCACAGGATTGGTTTATGGAATCCATCATATTTAAAGAGACTAGACTGAAATCATACAAGGCAATTGTACTTTCAGGCAAAGTCACAGAATTTGGACACTAAATACAGGACTTTGTCAGAGAGCCCTGGGGCATACAGAGCAAAATATTTACTCTTTCAAATCTCAACTAAGAACCCTGAAAATGCACGTTTGTGCTATTTTTTCCCACTAACCACATGATATTTATCTATCCTCTGAGCTACTGTTTGTTAAAACTTAATTCCCATGCACTTCTCTGCATCTGAAGAGCCAACGAACATTCTCTGGAGATGAGCTGGCAAAACTGACTGAAGGGCTGCCAGGGCTATTTCTGGAGGTGAGCGTCACCCTCAGAATTATCCTCTACACATCTTTTCTCTAGGGATGCCAGAACACACTTCAGGATAACTCACATGACCCTGTGGGTGCTCCTCTTACCACTTCTTGAAAACACCTGTTGTACAGAATTCATCAAATGGCATGATGATACCTGCTGGTGTTTCATTTTTCACACTGTGAGAGCATCTTGGGCTGAGGCAAAAAAGTCCTTCAGCTTTGCATCCACAGAGCCTGACATGGTCCCCACTTATAAAAACACCATAGGACGATACAAATGTGTTCCTTGCCTTCGATAAGATGACAGTGAGACCGATGTATAGAACACATTATAGTATGATACATAGTAATGGAGGTAGTGATGAGAATATCTTTCCCTATAATACAGCCTATCTAAGCTGAGATTTGACAAATGACATGAGGAGAGTTGGAGATAAGGATCAGCCCACTCTAGGCAAAGCAAAACAAGGAGAGAGAGAGGCAGAGTAAAGCGAGTAACAGGAATGGGAAGGAGGCTATGTCAGAAATGAGCCTGGAAGCACCAGGAGGGTCTGTGACTTGAGTATTTAAAGCCACAGTAAAGGTCTTTGCGCTAAAGGAAGAACCAGTCTATCGGTGAGCCTAAAGAGGAGTAGCCCATTGTAGAAACCCTACTGATCCCGGACTGGAGGGTTAAAATACTGAAGGCAGATGAGCCAGTTAGGAAGTAGTTGAAGCAAGCCATGTACAAGGTTATTTGGGAAGAGAGAAAAGGGAACTGATACAGAGAAGAGGAGACAGGCTACAGAGATGTTAAGGATTCTGAGGGAAATCCTAAACCAATATGCTGTCCATGGACATGATTAACAAGAAGAGAAAGAAAACCCAAAGACCACTTCCAGGCTGTCATGCTTAATCCTGATGGTCAACCTCGTTGGATTAGAAGGGCCTAGGTTATGGAAGCACACTTGAGGAGAGGTCTTTAAGGGTTAAACGAGGCTTAGGATGACCTGCCCTAAGTGTGGGCAGCAGATGATGCGAAAGGCAGAGGGTAGAAAAGCGCATGCCCACATTCCCCACTCCCCAACCTCTCTCCTGACTCTCTCTAATGGGCAAACTGCTGCACCACTCTCTCCATTGTGAGGAACTGAAACCTCTAACATCATGAGCGAGCTAAATCATCTGTGTCTTGAAGTTCCTTCCCTCTGGTATTTGTCACAGAGGCAGACAAGCTAGTAACACACACAGGCCCAGTGGAAAAGGTGCCAATTGCCGAAAGTAAACAGCTCACTGGAGTTTGTTTCCTTATGATGTGTTCACCACGTTTGAGTCTTCAGGGCCCTGAAATGAAGTCATCCAAAAGAAAG
>JADRCD010178766.1:0-42696 GCA_019843815.1 Montemys delectorum
CAGAGAGAGGGAGAGAGCGAGAGAAGAAAGCGAGAGAAATCTCACCTCTGTTGGCTGTGACCCAGACAGATCATTCAGGCAAGGGATTGATAGGGGAGGATTCCAAGTTGGCTATTTCTAGGGACTCCTCTCAGGCCTCCAAGGGGAAGCAGGCTGCTGCTGGGATCCTGCAAGGCTTATCTGAATAACATGTCTAGCCTAGATACAGACAATGGAGATAAGAGAACTACAAACATGCTTACTCAAGTCCAAGTGCATCAAAGCCCACAACATAAAACCAGATACACTAGAGCTAGTAGCTAATAGAAGAGAAAGAGAATAGAATAGAAGAGAAATGTGTTTAGCCTTAAACACATTGTCCCAGGACACTACTTCCTCAACCGAACACTAATTCAGGCACTAATATCTACAAGCAATAAGTGGAGCCTCATGAAATTGCAAAGCTTCTATAAAGCAAAGGAAATTGTCAGTAGGATAAAACGGCATATTACAAAATGAAAAGATTTCTACCAAAGCTACATCAGAGGGCTAGAATGGAAAAATATATAAAGAACTCAAGAACTTAGAAAACTACAACCTTAATAACCCAATTAGAAAAAAATGGTACAGCTAAACAGAGAAATCTCAATAGAGCAATCTCTAATAGCCAAGAGCTCTTAAAGAAATGTTCAACATCATCAGAGAAATGCAAGTCTAAATGACTCTGAGATTCCACTTTACACCCAACAGAATGACCAAGATCAAAAGCTCACGTTGCAGTTCATGCTGATGAGGATGTGGAGAAAAAGGAAATCTCCTCCATTGTTAGTGTAAACTTGTGCAATAAATTTGAAAATCAATTTGGCAGTTTCTCAGACAATTGGGAAGCGTTCTACCTCAAGACTCAGCTGTACCACTCCTGAGCATATAGCCACCATACCACAAAAAACTTGCTCAGTTCTGTTGATAGCAGCTTTATTCTTTTTTTTTAATTAGATGTTTTCTTATATATATATTATCTCCTTTCCCAGGTTCCCCCCCCCCAAAAAAAGAAGAAAAAATAAAAGAAAAAGAAAATAAACTAAGAAAAATAAAATAAAAAAATAAAACTAAAAGAACTCCCTGCTCACCATTCCACCCTCTCCTGCTTACTGGCCCTGGCATTCCCCTACACTGCGGGGCATAGACCCTTTACAGGGCCAAGGTCCTCACCTCCATTGATGAATGGCTTGGCCATCCTCTGCTATACCCATGCTGCTGGAGCCATGAGTCCCCCCCTCCATGTGTACTCTTTGGTTGGAGTTTTAGTTCCTGGGAGCTCTGAGGGTCCTAGATAGTTCATATTGTTGTTCCTCCTAAGGGGCTGTAAAACCTTCAGCTCCTTGGGTCATTTCTATAGCTCCTTCATCGGGGACCCTGTACTCAGTTCAATGGATGGCTGTGAGCCTCTACTTCTGTATTAGTCGGGTACTGTCAGAGCCTCTCAGGAGACAGCTATCTCAGGCTCCTGTCATCCAGCACAAGTTGGCATCCACAAAAGTGTCTAGATTTGATGATTGAATATGGGAAGGATTCTCAGGTGAAACAGTCTCTGAATTGTCCTTCTTTAGTCTCTGCTCCATAGTTAGTCTTTGCAACTCCTTCCATGGGTATTTTGTTCCCCCTTTTAAGAAGGAACGAAGTATCCTCACTTTGGTCTTCCTTCTTCTTGAGTTTCTTATGGTTTGTGGTTTGTACTTTGTGTACTCCGATCTTCTAGGCTAATATCCACTTATCACAGAATGCACACCATGTGTGTTCCTTTGTGATTGGGTTACCTCACTCAGGATGATATTCTCCAGGTCCATCCATTTCCTCAAGAATTTAATAGATTCATTTTTTAATAGCTGAGTAGTACTCCATTGTGTAGATGTACCACATTTTCTGTATCCATTCCTCTGTTGAGGCACATCTGTGTTGTTTCCAGTTTCTGGCTTTAATAAATAAAGCTGCTATAAACATACTGGAGCATGTGTCCTTATTACATGTTGGAGCATCTTCTGGGTATATGCCCAGGAGTGGTATAGCTGGGTCTATGTCCACTTTCTGGAGGAAGTGCCAAACTGATTTCAAGAGTGGTTGTACCAGCAATTCCACCAGCAATGAAGTAGTGTTGCTCTTTCTCCACAACCTCTCCAGCATCTGCTGTCACTTGAGTTTTCATCCTAGCCATTCTGCCTGTGTGAGGTGGAATCTCAGGGTTGTTTTGATTTGCATTCCCCTGATGACTAAGGATATTGAACATTTCTTTAGGTGCTTCTCAGCCATTCTGTATTCGTCAGTTGAGAATTCTTTGTATAGCTCTGTACCTCATTTTTAATAGGGTTATTTGTTTCTCTGGAGTCAAACTTCTTGAGTTCTTTGTATATATTGGATATTAGCCCTCTATCAGATATAGGATTGGTAAAGATCTTTTCCCAATTTGTAGGTTACCATTTTGTCCTGTTGACAGTGTCTTTTGCCTTACAGAAGTTTTGTAATTTTATGAAGTCCCATTTGTTGAATCTTGATCTTGGAGAGTGAGCTATTGGTGTCCTGTTCTGGAAATTTTCCCCTGTGGCTATGTGCTCGAGGCACTTCCACACTTTCTTTTCTATTAGTTTGAGTGCATTTGGTTTTATGTGTAGGTCCTTGATCCACTTGGACTTGAGCTTTGTACAAGGAGATAGGAATAGATTACTTATCCTTCTACATACTAACCACCAATTAAGTGAGCAACATTTGTTGAAAATGTTGTCTTTTTTCCATGCGATGGTTTTAGCTCCTTTGTCCAAGATCAAGTGGCCATAGGTGTGTGGGTTCATTTCTGGGTCTTCAATTCTATTCCATTGATCCACCTCCCTGTCATTGTACCAAAACCGTACAGTTTTTATCACAATTGCTCTGTAGTACAGCTTAAGGTCAGAGATGGTGATTCCACCAGAGGTTCTTTTATTGTTGAGAATTATTTTGGCTAAACTGGTTTTTTTTTGTTATTCCAGATGAATTTGCAAATTTCTCTTTCTAAGTCTGTGAAGAATTGAGTTGGAATTTTGATGGGGATTGCATTGAATCTGTAGATTGCTTTCCGCAAGATGACCATTTTTACTATATTAATCCTGTCAATCCACGAGCATGGGAGATCTTTCCATCTTCTCAGACCTTCAATTTTCTTCTTCAGAGACCTGAAGTTTTTGTCAAATAGATCGCTTACTTGCTTACTTAGAGTCATACCAAGGTATTTTATATTATTTGTGGCTATTGTGAAGAATGTTGTTTCCTAATTTCTTTCTCTGCCTGTTTATCCTTTGTGTAGAGGAAGGCCACTGATTTGCTTCACTTAATTTTATATCCAGCTACTTTACTGAAGTTGTTTATCAGGTTTAGGAGCTCTCTTAGAATTTTTGGGGTCACTTAAGTGTACTATAATATCATCAGCAAATAGTGGTAATTTGACTTCTTCCTTTCCCATTTGCATCCCTTTAATCTCCTTTTGTTGTCTAATTGTTCTGGCTAGGACTTCAACTATAATATTGAATAGGTAGAAAGAGAGTGAGCAGCCTTGTCTAGTCTCTGATTTTAGTGGGATTGCTTCAAGTTTCTCTCCATTTAGCTCGATGTTGGCTACTGGTTTGCTGTATATTGCTTTCACTATGTTTAATATTGGCCTTGACTTCCTGATCTTTCTAATACTTTTATGAAGGGATGTTGCATTTTGTCAAATCCTTTCTCAGCATGTAATGAGATGATCATATGGTTTTTTTTTCTTTGAGATTGTTTATATAGTGAATTACATTGATGGATTTCTGAATATTCAACCATCCCTGCATCCCTGAGATGAAACCTACTTGATCATGATGGATGATCGTTTTGATGAGTTCTTGGATTCGGTTTGCAGGAATTTTATTGAATATTTTTGCATCGATATTCATAAGGGAAACTGGTCTGAAGTTTTCTTTCTTTGTTAGGTCTTTGTGTGGTTTAGATATCAGAATAATTGTGGCTTCATTGAATGAATTGAGTAGAGTACCTTCTATTTCTATTTTGTGGAATAGTTTGAGGAGTATTGGTATTAGGTCTTCTTTGAAGGTCTGATAAAACTCTGCACTAAACCCATCTGGTCCTAGGCTTTTTTTGGTTGGGAGACTATTAATGACTTTCTATTTCATGAGCAGATATGGAACTGTTTAGATCGTTGATCTGATCTTGATTTAACTTTGGTACCTGGTATATGTCTAGAAAATTTTCCATTTCATCCTGGTTTTACAGTTTTGTTGAGTATAGGCGTTTGTAGAAGGGTCTCATGATTTTTTGGATTTCCTCAGTGTCAGTTGCTATGTCTCCCTTTTCATTTCTGATCTTGTTAATTAGGATAATGTCTCTTTGCCCTCTAGTTAGTCTGGCTAAGGGTTTATCTATTTTGTTGATTTTCTCAAAGAACCAGTTCCTGGTTTGGTTGATTCTTTGTATAGTTCTTTTTTTTTTTTTTCTATTTGGTTGATTTCAGCCCTAAGTTTGATTATTTCCTGCCTTTGACTCCTCTTTGTTGAATTTGCTTCTTTTTGTTCTAGAGCTTTCAGATGTGCTGCCAAATTGCTGGTATATGCTCTCCCCAGTTTCTTTTTGGAGACACTTAAAGCTATGAGTTTTCCTCTTAGGACTGCTTTCATTGTGTCCCATAAGTTTGAGTATATTGTGGCTTCATTTTCTTTAAACTCAAGAAAGTCTTTAATTTCTTCCTTTATTTCTTCCTTGACCAAGTTATCATTGAGTAGAGTGTTGTTAGGCTTCCACGTGTATGTAGGCATTCTATTGTTTATGTTGTTATTGAGGAGCAGCTTTAGACCATGGTGATCTGATAGGATTCAAGGAATTATTTCAGTCTTCTTGTATCTGTGGAGGCCTGATCTGTGACAAATTATATGGTCAGTTTTGGAGAAGGTACCATGAAGTGCTGAGAAGAAGGTATATCCTTTTGTTTTAGAATAAATAGTTCTATAGATATCTGTTAAATCCATCTGTTTCATAACTTCTGTTAGTCTCACCGCGTCTCTGTTTAGTTTCTGTTTCCATGATCCGTCCATTGCAGAGAGTAGAGTGTTGAAATCTCCCACTATTATTGTGTGCAGTGCAATGTGTGCTTTGAGCTTTAGTAAAGTTTCTTGTATGAGTGCAGATGCCCTTGCATTTAGAGCCTAGAGGTTCAGAATTGAAAGTTCCTCTTGGTAGATCATACCTTTGATGAATATGAAGTGTCCCTCCTTATCTTTTTTGATCAGTTTAGGGTGAAAGTTGATTTTATTCGATATTAGAATAGCTACGCCAACTTTTTTCTTGGGACCATTGGCTTGGAGAATTGTTTTCTAGCCTTTTATTCTGAGGTAGTGTCTGTCTTTGTCACTCCGGTAGGTTTCCTGTATGCAACAAAATGTTGGGTTCTGTTTATGTACCCAGTCTGATAGTCTATGTCTTTTTATTAGAGAACTGAGTCCACAGATATTAATAGTTATTAAAGAACGGTAATTGTTGCTTCTTGTTATTTTTGTTGTTGGAATTCTGTTCATGTGACTATCTTCTTTTAATTTTGTTGGAAAATTACTTTTTTGCTTTTTCTTGGAGGTGATTTCCCTCCTTGTGTTGAAGTTTTTCATTTATTATCCTTTGAAGGGCTGAATTTGTGGAAATGTAGTGTGTTAATTTAGTTTTGTCATGGAATACTTTGGTTTCTCCATCTATGGTAATTGAGAGTTTTGCTGGGTATAGTATCCTGGGCGGGCATTTGTGTTCTTAAGGTCTGTATGACATCAACCCATGATCTTCTGGCTTTCATACTCTCTCTCTGGCGAGAAGTCGGGTACAATTCTGATAGGCCTGCCATTATATGTTACTTGACCTTTTTCCCTTACTGCTTTTAGTATTCTTTCTTTGTTTTGTGCATTTGGTGTTTTGACTATTATGTGGAGGGAGGAATTTCTTTTCTGGTCCAGTCTATTTGGAGTTCTATAGGCTTCTTCTATGTTCATGGACCTCTCTCTCTTTAGGTTAGGGAACTTTTCTTCTATAATTTTGTTGAGGATACTTACTTTTAAGTTGGATTTTACCTTTATTTTAGACGTCTTCACTCTCTTCTATATTTATTTTCCTTAGGTTTGATCTTCTCATTGTGTCCTGAATTTCCTGGATGTTTTGGCTTAGGAGCCTTTTTGCAGTTTGTGTTTTCTTTGACTGTTGTGTCAATGTTTTCTATGGTATCTTCTGCACCTGAGATCCTCTCTTCTATCTCTTATATTCTGTTGGTGATGCTTGCATCTATGTTTCCTGACTTCTTTCCTAGGATTTCTATCTCCAGAGTTGTCTCTTTTTGTGATTTCTTAACTGTTTCTACTTCCAATTCTAGGTCCTGGATGGTTTTGTTCAATTCCTTCACCTGTTTGGTTGTGCTTTCCTGTAATTCTTTAAGGGATTTTTTTTTTTGTTTCCTCTTTAAGGGCTTGAACCTGACTACCTGTGTTTTCCTGTATTTCTTTAAGGGAGTTATTCATGCTCTTCTTAAATTCCTCTATCACTATCATAAGATATAATTTTTAGATCCAAATTTTGCTTCTCTGGTGTTTTGGGATATCCAGGACTTGCTGTGGTGGGAGTACTAGGTTCTGATGAAGCCCTGTAGTCTTGGTTTCTGTTGGTAAGATTTTTGTGTTTGCCTTTCACCATCTGTTGATCTCTGGTGTTAGATGTTCTTGCTGTCTATGACTGGAGCTTGTTCCTCCTATGTGTCTGTAAGCCTGTGTCAGCACTTCTGGGAGATCAGCTCTCCTCAGGTAAGACTTGTGTGCAGTGGGTTGTGGATCAGTTGTTTCTCCTGAGTCCTGGGGTCAGAACAAACCCTGGAGACAGACTCTCCACTTGCAGGGAACAGGCAGAGAGGGCTGTGGATCTGCAGAACCTTCTAGGTGAAGAAGGAGGTAGAAAGGATCCTGAGCCGGCTCCCCTGCTGCTTCGGAGGCCTGTGCCTTCTGGCTGGTCCCGCCTCCTCCTAGGTGTAGAAGGAGGTAGAAAGGATCCTGTTCCAGCTGCCCTACCACTTCTGAGACCTATGCCTTCTGGCTGGTCCCGCCTCCTCCTAGGTATAGAAGGAGGTAGAAAGCAGCTTTATTCTTAATGGTCAGAAATAGGAAACAACCTAATGTCCCTCAACCAAAAGATGGATGAAGAAAATATGTTTTCTTTTTAATTGATAATTTTATTTATTTATATTACAAATGTTGTCCCTTTTCTAGGGCTCCTGTCCAACACATCCCCATCCCATCACCCCTCCCTTTTGCTTCTATGAGAGTGCACCCCTACACACCCATTCCTGGCTCACTGCTCTAGCATCCTCCTATGCTGGGGCATCAAGCCTCCAGAGGACCAAGGGCCTCCCACTGATACCAGATAAGGCAATCTTCTGCTATGGGTCCATGGAGTCGTGGACCCATACCTATCCGTGTGTACTCTTTGGTGCTTTTGTCTCTGGAATCTCTGGGAGGTTCAGTTAGTTGATACTGTTGTTCTTCCTGTGGAGTTGCAATCCCCTTCAGCTCCTTCAGTCCTTCCCTTATCTCTTCCATTGAGGTCCAAGGACTTAGTCCCATGGTTGGCTATGATTATCTGCATCTGTATTAGTCAGGCTCTGGCAGAGCAGAACAGGGAATAGCTATTCAGGCTCCTGTAAGCAAGCATGTCTTGGGGTTTGTCGGGTTTGGTGTCTGCAGATGGGATGGATCCCTAGGTAGGGCAATCTCTGAATGGCCATTCCCTCAGTCTCTGCTCATTTTTTCTTTTTCTTTTTCTTTTTTTCCCCCTGCTTTTCCTTTAGACAAGAACAATTTTTAACAGGGTTAAAATTTTTGAGATGGGTGAGTGGCCCCACCCCTGAACTGGGGGTCATGCCTATTTACTGGATGTGGTTACTATAGGTTCTATTTCTCCTTTGTTGGCTATTTCAGCTATCATCATCCCCACTGGGTTCTGGGAACCTCTTAATTCCCTGGCTTCCAGGACTTTCTAGTGGTTCCACACTGTGCCCCTACCTCCACTGCTACATATTTTTATTCATATTCCTGACCCTCTGGTCTTCTATCCTATCTCTTACAATACCTGATTCTGCCCTCCTTTTCTCTCATCCTTCCAGGTTCTTCCCTTACTCTACCTCCTGTGATTATATTGTTCCCCCTCTCTAAGTAGGATTGAAGCATCCACACATTGGTGTCCCTTCTGATTAAGCTTCATATGTCTTGTGAGATATATCATGGGTATTGTGAGTTTTGGGTTAATATACACTTATCAGTTAGTATATAGCCTGTGTGTCCTTTTGTGTCTGGATTACTTCATCCAGGATATTTTCTAGTTCCATTTGTTTGCCTACAAATTTTATGAAGTCACTGTTTTTAGTAGCTGAGCAGTACTCCATTGTGTAAATGTACCACATTTTTGTATCCATTCTTCTGTTCAGGACATCTGTGTTGTTTTTAGCCTCTAGCTAGAAAAATAAGACTGCTATGAACATAGTGGAGCATGTGTCTTTGACATACATTGGAGCATCTCTTGGGTATGTGCCAGTAGTGACACAGCTGGATCTTCAGATAGAACTATTTCCTTAATTGTGAGGAACTGGCAGATTGTTTTCCAAAGTGATTGTTTCAGCTTGCAATCCCACCAACAATGGAGGATTGTTTCCTTTCTCCACATCCTTGCCAGCATCTACTGTTGCCTGAATTTTTGATCTTAGCCATTATGATGGGTATGAGGTGGAATCTCATTTGGATTTGTCTTGATTTGCATTTCCCTGAAAACTAAGGATATTGAACATTTCTTTAGGTGCTTCTCAGCCTTTTCATATTCCTCAGTTGAGAATTCTTTATTTAATTCTACACTCTATTGTTTAATATGGTTGTTTGGTTCTGTGGAGTCTAATTTATTGAGTTCTTTGTATATTTTGGATATTAGCCCTCTGTAGGATGTAGGTTTGGTAAAAATCTTTCCCAATTTGTAGATTGCTGTTTTATCCCATTGACAGTGTCCTTTACCTTACAGAAGCTTTTCAATTTTATGAGGTTTCATTTGTCAATTGATGATCTTAGTGCCTGAGCCATTCCTGTTCTGGTCAGGGAATTTTCCCCTGTACCAACCTGTTCAAGGCTCTTTTCCACTTTATCTTCTATTAGATTCAGCATATCTGGTTATATGTGGAGGTCTTTGATTCCCTTGGACTTGAGCTTTATACAAGGATGTAAAAATGGATCAACTTGCATTCTTCTGTATGCTGACCAACAGTTAAATCAACACCATTTTTTGAAAATATTTTCTTTTTGCCACTGTATAGTTTTGATTTGCATTTCCCTGATGACTAAGGATGTTGAACATTTCTTTAGGTGCTTCTCAGCCATTCTGTATTCCTCAGTTGAGAATTCTTTGTATAGCTCTGTACCCCATTTTTAATAGGGTTATTTGTTTCTCTGGAGTCTAATTTCTTGAGTTCTTTGTATATATTGGATATTAGCCCTCTATCAGATATAGGATTGGTAAAGATCTTTTCCTAATTTGTAGGTTGTCATTTAGTCCTATTGACAGTGTCTTTTGCCTTACAGAAGCTTTGCAATTTTATGAGGACCCTTTTGTAGATTCTTGATCTTAGAGCATAAGCTATTGGTGTTCTGTTACCCATGGAAGGAGTTGTAGAGACTAACTATGGATCAGAGACTAAAGGAAGGACAATTCAGAGACTGCTCTACCTGGGAATCCTTCCCATATTCAATCATCAAATCTAGACACTATTGTGGATGTGAGCAATTGCTGAATGACAGGAGCCTGATATAGCTGTCTCCTGAGAGGTTGTGACAGTACCCGACTAATACAGAAGTAGAGGCTCACAGCCATCCATTGGACTGAGTACATGGTCCCCAATGAAGGAGCTAAAGAAAGGATCCAAGGAGCTGAAGGGTTTGCAACCCCTTAGGAAGAACAACAATATGAACTAACTAGTACCCTCAGAGCTCTCAGGGACTAAAACAACAACCAAAGAGTACATATAGTGGGACTAATGGCTCCAGCAGCATATGTATAGCAGAGGATGGCCAAATTGGTCATCAATGGGCCCTGTGAAGGTTCTATGCCCCAGTGTAGGGGAATG
The DNA here is from genome assembly GCA_019843815.1 of Montemys delectorum. Taxonomy (NCBI): domain Eukaryota; kingdom Metazoa; phylum Chordata; class Mammalia; order Rodentia; family Muridae; genus Montemys; species Montemys delectorum. The sequence continues at coordinate 10,169 of JADRCD010178766.1, forward strand.
ACAGGGCCAGTAAACAGGAGGGGATGAGGTGATGAGCAGGGGAAGGGAACAGGGGTTTGTTTTAGTTTTAGTTTGTTTTTTCTTTTTCTTTTTCTTTTTTTTTCTTTTCTTTTTTTTTTTTTGAGGGGAACTTGGGAAAGGAGATATTGCAAATAAAGAAAACATCTAATAAAAAAATAAAAATAAAAATAAAAGAAAATTAACACAAAACAATTTACAAATGATATCTTGTGGTGAATATGAGCATTTCCAAATACTGGATTCTCTTTGTACCACTCACAAAACCTTTTACCTAAACGTGTTCTGTCTAAAAGAACCATGGGAACAACAATAGAGCAGAGACTGAGGGAACAACCAACTTGCAACCTATCCCCATGGTAAGAGCCAATCCCTATTAGTGATACCCTATTATGCTTGTAGACAGGAGCCTAGCATTGCTGTTCTCTGAGAGGCTCACCCAGCAGCTGACCAAAACAGATGCAGAAACGTATATAGCTAAACATTAGATGATGCTCTGGAAGTCTAGGAAAAGAGTTGGGGAAAATGTTGAGAAACTCAGAGTGGATAAGGACTTTACAAGAAGACCAACAGAGTAAACTAACCTGAACCCTTGTGGGTTCCCAGAAACTGAGCCATGAACTAAAGGGCATACATTGGCCAGACCTAATCACCCACTCATATGTAGCCAATATGCAGCTTGGTGCTCATCCGGATCCCACAACAACTGAAGCAAAAGGTTATCCTGACTTTGTTGACTGCCTGTGGCTGCCTTTTCTGTCCTGAGTGGGGAAGGATGTGTCAGGTCCTGCAGTGACTTGATGTATCAGAGTTTATTGGTATCCAGGAAATTCTCCTCCTTCTCACAGGACAAAGGAGAGGGGAAATGGGGGTTGGGCTGTGTTACTGGGTCTGGGTAGAGGGGGTACTGCAATTGGGATATAAAGTGAGTGAATGAATGAATGAATGAATAAATAAATAAACAAATAAACAAATAGGTAAATGGAAAAAATAGAATAAGGAGGACACACACATATTATTTTGTGGGTCCGAGCTGGAATCCTCTCCATATTATTCTTAGGTTTAATCTTTTCATTTTGATTTCCTGGATGTTTTGTGGTCCAGAATATTATTATTATTATTTTTTAGCTTTAACATATTTTGATTGATGCATCGATTTCTTCTATCAGTTCTTTTATATCTGAGATTCTTTCTTCCAATTTTTGTATTCTGTTGGTGATATTTACACCTGTAGTTCCTATTTGTTTACCTAGATTTTTATCTTCTTGCAGATTCTCTCAGTTTATGTACAGCCCATTCTCACACTACCTGGGAGGACAGGAAACAGAAGCTGTGTAACCCAGAGACCTTGGATACAATCAAATACTAAATACAATCACTCATAGATTGGTGGTGAGACACGACTCAGCAACTGATAGCAACAGGTACAGCAATGAGACAGGCACTGGAAGGGGAGAAGGGAGGAGAGACTGCACTTGGGATCTAATATATGAGAGAAGAAGAATTTTAAAACATTAAAAAGAATAATGAAATTTGAGTATATATGTTGTATTTATGGTTTTAAATACATTGTAAACCAGAAATAGTAGTATATATTTGAAATCTCAAAAGGTAAGAATAAAGCAGAATGATTAGTATTCTATTCTAATAGAATACTGTATTAGAGTATTAGAGGTTAATAAATTACAAACCTTTAGCACATGGCTACCCACTGTTTCCATTCCATTATTTCAGAACCAGTGCTATTTAGAAAAACAAGTAGAAAAATATTATATGTTTCATCAAATCTATGCTTTCTGACTATTTTCATTTCATGTGATCCAGAGAAATACCCTCTTGACCCATTTCAAAGCATTTTGTATGTCTTTTGTGACTGTTCTATAAAACATCAAAAATATTTCTGTCTACAAAAGTTGCTTCTTGTATGTGAAAAGTAAGCTGATATCTGACAATATTCAGTTTAATCTGGATACTTTACATCTGGTAGCACTTTTTCTTGAGATATCAGAAAATCCCACTATTATATATCGTTACCTGAAATAAAATAAAGGATATTTTTGACTATGAAGCAATGCTAGAATGCAAAATAAACAGACACAATGACTATGTTAATGTACATATTTTCTTTTGTGTATCTTTGGTAAATATCTCCTCATTCTATACAAGAGAGGTCCCTAGCATCCCTGTGTTTTCTTGCTTTTGATTCTGTGATGCACACATTCCGAATCGTATAACTTGTGCCATGAACATTAGCATCCCAGCCTCGAGAACTGGGAAGGCAAACAAGACGCTGTGTTTCTTGACCATCGTTAGTCAGGTAGTTTTGTGAGCACCAGGACTGTTCATGGTCAATACATCTGTGTTTCATATGAAAACTCTGTTGTAAAGGTAAAATGAGAACAGCAGCCTATAACACTGACATGCTGCCTTTTCTACCATGGCGGACTGTATCTGCAAACTGAGGTAGCATTAATCTTTCCTTCCTTAAATTATTTCTCTAGGTATTTTGTTAGAACAAAGAGTTATGTAACTAATGTTTCAAATATGCTACCCAATAAAAGTTGCTCTTAGTTACTTCCTAGATGGAAGATAAAATCTTACTTGTCAAAATTTCTTGCTACAAAATAAACGATAATAAAATTGTTTTTAAACAACAAAACATATTACTATGTAATACAATTAAGAAATTTAGCAAAATTTTAAGTATCATGAACAGAAGAACAACCATAACTTAATTCCAGTTTAATTCATGATTTAAAAATGTTATATATCAATTTATCTTTTAGAAGTACATTTACAGTTACTCAATATATAGATACATTATGTATAAAAGAAAAGAACATTACTACATAAAGAATAATTCAAACAATACAAAAGGCATCAATAAAATTCTGAGAAAAAGCATCTTGATAAATTAAATCTGTGTTTTAATATTTTTATTTGAAAATATCCATAAATTATCACTCATATATGTATATATACATTAAAATAATTTTAGAAACATATCTTAACATTTTTAAAATACTTTTTGACTTGATATTACAGTATCAACTATATATTCTTTCCTATTACATCCGAAATCATTTATGTTAATCTAAGTGACACATGGTAATCTTTAATATGTCTTTTAAAAGTTTGAAAAATTCATCACCATTTGTTATTGAGAATTCAATTCATACTTTACTATACAAAATATAAGAATACTGAATTTATATCTCATTTCTTCAAAAACTAAACTGAAATATAAGAAAGGCAGACGTTTATTTGTCAATTAAAGGAGACTTCACAGCCAGAGTGGAATACTAGAAGCAAAGTTGCACTAGCCCCTGGTGTATTTTCATGAGTTATTGGCTTAGAGGTCTGAATTTTAAAACTATCATGAAGATCATAGTCAGGCCTTTAAGAATTGTAGCCTGACTTCAGCTACAACTGATAATCATCATAAACCAGGAGTCTGAGGAATACTGCATATTTGGATGGAAAAACAATGAAGAGACCACTTGGGATTGTCATAAATTTTAAATACAAATTTCCTATCAACCGTCAATTAAAAAGCAAACTCATAGAAAGGTGAAGAGAGATTTTGTTTGAAAAGACAATTTTTAGCAAGGAAAGCACACGGGCTATAGAACTTCAAGCATCTTGAATCTGAACAAAAGAACAATTTTCTCTTCTGAATAGAGGTGAGTGGGGTCAAGTAGTAAGTTGTGGGGTACTGGACTATCAAGAAGTTGGGAAATTGTACAGCCAGTGGAGCATTATGTTCTCTCCCCTTGACTAATCCTAAGAATGAGATATGTTGATGTACTCCATGGTGATCTCTTCTGAAACCCGTACTAGATCAATTTTGAAACACCAGATATACAAAGAAGGAACAAGTTATGGCACCACTTCTTTTATATTGTGATCCCTCAGCTAACACTTGCTGTAATGTACCGTACACAGTGTTTGGAAAGGAACAGAAACCCCTGTAAGGCCCAGGATACTCTGGGTAGTTTCCTGCTTTCAGGAATCTATGGACCTAGGAGAATTGGCTAGTATAGAAAGGACTATGTTGTTTGATTTAAAGTTCTGTGTAGGGGTTAGTTATGAATTAGTAGACAAAACATCTCCTATGTATACAATAGATTAATAATGAGTAAATAAATGATATATGTACTAAACAGGATTAATGCTCATATGTAAATTTTAAAGCAAGTTTCCTGGCATTTGCAGTAATATCACAACTAAATGTCTATGTGGCTGGGGAGGATGATAACAATTTGAAAATTGCCCACATGGAGGGTTAGAATGAATTGATTAATAACATGAACATTAGAAAGCCACAATTCATTATTTTTTATATATAGAAATTGTTTTGACCACCATGCCTTAAGTCAACCAGAGGAGACAGCATTGTACTCCCTACTACATAACTTTAAAAGATGCCACAGTCTTTCTGTTTTCTGGTAGTAATCGTACAAAATTTGTTATGATTACCAGAAAATAGTCTATTCCATTAACTAAAGTATAGAAAGCTAAAGGCTGAGTGAACATTTTAAGAATCTTATAATGCATAGCATAGTGCAAACATGCTTTGTGCGAGATCTTAAGCCATGCTGGGTCCTCTGACTACTATATCATATTGTTGTAGCCAGCTTGTAGAGTATCTATAGGTGCCAGTTATGACACCAGACAGTGACATGAGCGCCAGCGAGAAGGTAGAAACAAGTAGAATCGTTTTTGAAAAGTTGTAGAAAATGTTAAGAAATGGAAAAAAAACCAAACCACTGATATAGATTGTTAATTTGTGTGGATCCAGTGTAAATTAAATATGAGTCACAAAATTACTTTCAAGTACAAGATAAAATATAATACAAAATTATACAGCACAAGGGTTATCAATATTTTCATATTTAAATTTTCATGGTTATTTCCTGTATCTCTTTTGTTATTTAGGTTTTGACCCCCTCTTAAAAGGATGAATAATTTACCTTAACTCATGTTTTCAGTGATTTTAGTCAATGGACAACTCAATCCATTGCTTTCGATCTGTGGTGATGCAACATTGCCTTGTTTACAGCATGCAGTAGTTCAGTGCTCTTCTATCAGGGAAGAAGAGTAGGAGAGAAAGTGGCTTGAAGGTCCTAGACAAGTAAGGAATCCTCAGATTCTATTCCAGTGGCCTTTCTCGCCCAAATATGTAAATGTCACATCTCTGTAAATTACAATTACCTCTAAGTAATGCCACCAAATTACAAAATGCATCAGTGGGTTCATTAATCCACCAATTAAGCCAGGATTCTCACTCTCTTGATGCCTTGAAAGTACTAACTGAAGGTCAACATTTTAATACGTAAGACTTTTGACAGATACTTCTTTATTTTTTTCTCAATAATTTATCTTTTAATGCACTTTACATCCAGATAATAGCCATCTCCCAGTTTTACCCTTACCAAACCATTCCACATTCCCCTCTCCCCTTCTCAAAGAACATGAAGTGCCCACCCTCATCCACCAACCCACCCTGGGACATATGGTCCCAGCAGGACTAAACTCACCCTTTTCAGAGTCAGAGATATCACCCCCTCGAATTGTTAGGATACCATATGACTACCAAGTGCACATCTGCTACAAATGTTTAGGGGACACATTAATGCTGTAGGTCTTCTTGTGCAGTGCTTGAACCCTCCAGGTCATTCAGATCTATCCTCTACACTTCCACAAAACTCCCTGATCTCTGTATCCTGTTTGTGTGTGGAACTTGTATGTATTTTCATCCTTTGTTGGAAGAAGCCTCTCAGGAGACAGTCATGCTAGGCTTCTGTCTGCAAACATAGCAGAGTATCATTAGTATGTTAGGGGCTGGCTCTCTCACAGGGAATGAGTCTCTAATTGGGACAGTCATTGGTAAGCTGTTCCCTCAGGGATTAACCTCCATCTTTATCCCTAAGCATCTTGTAGGCAAGACAAATTTTGGGTTGAAAGTTTTATGGGTAGGTTGATGTCCCACTCACTCAACTGGAAGTCCTATCTGGTTACAGGAGGTGGCCATTCTATAATCTAAATCTCTTATTGGCAAGAATCTCAACTAGACCACCATAGACTCCCTGCAGCCTCCCCATTCCCAGCTTCCAGCTAGTCCCAGAGATGTCCCCTCCAGGATGGCAAACAGTTCTGGAGAAGGGTTGGGCTGAAGTATTTTGGGAGTGAGAATTGAGGAGCACTTCTAACCAAATACAAACAATTAAGATCTACTTTCATTTAATACATTCCAAAGATATGTTATGCACATCACAAAATAAGATTAAATATTATTATTATTATTATTATTATTATTATTATTATTATTATCATAATTAAACAACGGTACCATAAACTATACAAGAGTATAACTAAAAGAAGTGTCATATATTGAACAAGTGGAAAATTCACAGTTTAATTGAAACTTTAGGTACTCAAAAGAAATAGTGCAGTCCTCAAAGGAAATAGTGCCATGCAAAAGTGGCACCAAATGCACCAGTATAAGCAGGGTGTGATTTCTAAATCATTTTTATTAATTTAACCCAAGTTAACTGAAGAAATCTAAGATTATGGCCTTACTATGAAACTTAGGAGTGTTACCAAGTGAATGTAGTTGTTTCTTAAACCTCTTTTATCCACACAAACCGAGAGTGAGCCCTCTGCATAGTCTCAGTGCTGTGTGCAACCTATGCCACAGTAAAATGTCTGCTCACCTAAAATGAGGCTACTACTTCCAAAATATGGACAGAAAACGATCCTGAAAGTCTATAATGAAAGGCACTTGGTGCTCACGCCCACAGGGAAATCGCAGTGGACCCGGCTATCCATAAATGAGAAAAGGCATTGTTGCTTTGTTTGTTTTATGAAGGGGTAGTTATACAAGGGGATCGTTTATTAATAAAGGCTATTAGGAACTGTATATTTTAGGGTCAAGATTAAGTTCCATGCCTTCCATCCCTATCCCAGCCATGTAAATTGGAACTGTCACTTGAGAAGGACTGCATGCATGAAAGTACTCTTCTTCTTCATGAAGATTTTAGTAATAAGAAGGGGTGCGGAAGAAATAAAAAGACGGGAAGTTTCTTGTCCTGTCCACAGCTACCTATGCACCAGACTTCCAGAGGTTTGTATGAGAAATGCTCCTAGCACATGAAATTCTCTGTTCCTTTAGTTCCTTTACGACCTTCAGTCGTACTGATTTTATGTACTGAGTATGCTGCTAAGAGCCGTCTAGGAGAAGGTGAAAACTAGGAGGTGATCTTCCCGGGAGAGTTCCATCATAGACTGTCAATCTATGACTGATGTGCTTCTCCAGGCAAGGCTGAGGAGATTATATCTAAAGAAGATTCCTGCTATTAATATGCTCTCGGTATTGATCTACCCTTTTGAGCAGATATCTACAGACCTACAATGATGTACTATCTTATAATAATGCTATATAGATAAATACATAATGATTCTATAGAATTCATGATTTGATTCAAATAATTTTAGGAAGAAAGTTTTAGAGATGGTCTTAGTTGCTAGAAAGATGTAATAAAGTTAAAATCAAGAATAGAATGTGCTCACTTATCAGAAGTAGTAAAGGCCGTGTAATAAGAAATACAATGAACTTTTGTAATTACAATAAAAAGAGAAATAGACTTTGGCCACTTTTATCTTCAAGGAAAAACATTTATTCCAAGAATAAATTTACATGTGTACACTATGATAAGGCAAGGCCATGCAAAAAATGTTTCTTTGAACCTTTAATGAGTATATTAATGAAACACTGCATTGAACTTAATATCAAGATCCTTCTGTAACTCCCATTCTATGGAACATTTTATCTCTGAGGTAATTTTCTGATGAACTTTTTCTCTAAGAACATATAAGAAGGCCAGAGAAAAGAAAAAAGTGGTTGGTTGAATAGTTTGACTTGGGGAGCTTTGCCCCATTCTCCTATCCATGTATCCATCCATCCATGCATACATGCATCCATCCATCCATCCACATGTGGTGTATGTCTGTTTGTTTAAATGCATGTGTGCAGGTACATGTGCATGTATGTAAATATGCATGAATACTTTCAGAGTTTATTGTGACAGAGGGTTGGGCCTGGACAGAATGTGGGTGTATGAATGTTTGAATGTATAAAGGCCTGTGCATACTTGCCTGTATAAAGCATCTTAATTCTTTTCCTTTCCTACCTCTTTTGTTCACAAAGAGTTAACCAGCTTTGCCAAAGAGGCTTCTGGATGACTCAGCAGAGAAAGGATTACCAGCAATAAATCCTTTTACTTACCCCCCCACACACACACACACATTTTTACTTTGAGGTGCTAAACACCAAGGACTACAGTTTCTGCTCTCAGAAGGACTCAGACAGGTCAGCAAACACTGCAAAGTAACTTAGACTTAATACAGGTAAACATTTTGTTATAGAAAAAGCAACCCTAAATATCTCCCAAGGCCAACTCTTGCCCTGGCTGATGTTCTTCCTTTCGCTTACTTCAAGAAAGAACAGCAGGGTTGGCCCCAGGCAGTATGCATGTGTTGAGGGAAGAATATATGGTTAATGTTGTCACAAGATCCAAGGACTCAAGTTTTTCTCCCAGAAGTAGTAGAACTCTAATGTTTCCTCTAGGTATAAAGGAATTTGCAGCAGAATTTGGAGGTATTAAAATCCGTGGAAGCTATTGAAAGAGCAAAGGCTGTGAAAAATCGGGATATGGGAGAAGGAATTAGTTTATAAATACATTATGATCTCTTCAGTTTGGCAGAAGAAAAGGAGAGAGAGAGAGAGAGAGAGAGAGAGAGAGAGAGAGAGAGAGAGAGAGAGAGAGAGAGAGAGAGAGAGAGAGAGAGAGAGAAAAGAGAGTACTGAGCATTGTTGTGAAAGAACCTCCTCTGGTCAAAGCCCTGACCTCCTGACTATCCTTTCAAAGTGCTCCAATTTGATTAGATTAGTCTGTGAGGCAGTTAAGTTCTAAGGCATTATTGAAAACTTTGGAGCAATTGGCCTGCAATTAGTGGCACTTAACATCCAGATACAGTCAGGAAAAGTGGCAGTCTAACAAACAAAGACAAAGAGAGCAGACTAGTCCTCTGTGGGTAAGAAGGGCAAGTGAGTGAGTGGCCAAAACAGAAAGCAGGAGCAAGTTAGTTTACTAGAAAATGTTCTTAGTAGAGTCACATCTGCCTATGATGCTTGAAGTCAAGTCAAAATCTGAGGGCCTGCTGGGAGACTAAAAAAAAAAAAAGAGTCACCCCAGCTTGGTGAAGTCAAGTCATTCGGTCAGTTATTAGGAGTCATGTGCGCTCAGTACCAGCTCACAATTTGGACATCAAGAAGTTGTCAAATCCACACACCAGGAGCTGAAGGTAATAGAGCAATCAGAGAGACACTCACATCACTTATACTTAAGTACCACCAGCACCATTAGTAGAACAGGCTTGAAAATACTGTAGTGCAAGCTTGCAGGCAAGTCTGAAATCTGAGAGATGCCAAATGTAAGAACACATAACATAGACTGAAGGCAGATGGGGACTTTGAAAAGAACAAATACAATTTATACTAAATACTCAGTACAACAAGAACAATTTGAAATAAATAAGTTAAATAACAGCTGAATATAACATATATTTGTAATGGAGATACAGTAAATAGAGAAAATAATTGTAGCCTACATTAAGAAAATGATTATATCTATAATAACTGTATAAAAACTCATTAAATATGTTAAAACTAATGATCTTTTTATTACTAAATCTAACAACATATTTTGATCAGAAAACAAATGTTTATACACATTTTTTAATCTTAGAGAATGAATCATGTCTTATGCAATCTGTAATAGAAGTACGACTAGCTTCTTGGGGCTGGCACAGTATGGTGTGTTGAAACTTTATATATGTATATGTCTTCTATGATGCTTGATTTAACAATGGATTTCTAAAATTATCTTTTAGGCTTTCAAAAGAAATACAAAGTTTATTAGAAAAACCTACAAACAATACAAACAATTAAATATCCTTCTATAGAAAAAAATAATTTCAAAGGAACCTTTATACATATCTAAAATTATATACTTACAAGCATGACTAAACATACTCAGCAGGTTTTAATTATGTATTTACACATATATGTAACAGCAACAATTAAAGAAAAAGAGGCTATGATTTTGAGAGGGATGGGAGGGTTATGGAAGGAGCTGGAGGGAGGAAAGAGGGAAATGATATAATTATATCTGAATTTAAAAATTAAAAGTAAAGTGTCGGTGCCTGTGATATTTTTCTTGTTTCATGTACTAGAAAAATTAAACAATTGATTAAAAACAAAGTTTTAAACCTAGAAGGATGAATTACTCTTTGTATAACTTGTGATAGGAGGATGATTGACTTCAGAGCACATCACGGTATCATAGTACTGTTGAAATTTTATGTGCATTTTGTTCTGAGATACTTGATTTCAGAATGCACTTGTAAAATTACCTTTTATGCTAAACATTCATGATAAGCATTCCACACACTGGGAAAGTGAAGGGGATCATGCAGAAAATACAGTACATGGCTTTAGAACACAGGGAACGCAACTCACCTGTTAACACAACAGGGATGGGTGTGCTTAAGGGAGGCCGAGCACCAAGGACATACTTGTCCCGATGACTACAGGCTGTTAGGAAGCATTGCTCTGCTGGAATTCCTATGGTTTTCCTATCTATCACAACTATGAGTTGTATGAAAACTCTGAGGGGGCTTCCAGGTTCTCACTGGGGAGTATCATTGGCACTTTCAATAATAGTGATTGATTTTTTTTAATTCATTTTTTTCTTTTTTTAATTAGATATTTTCTTGATTACATGTCATATGATATCTCCTTTCCCAGTTTCCACTCCGAAAAAAAAGGAAAAAAGGAAAAAACAAAAACAAAACAAAATAAAACAAAACAAATAACCCAAAACCCTCTTCCATCCCCGCCTCCCCCTGCTCACCAACCCACCCTTTCCCGATTCCTAGCATTGGCATTCCCCTACACTGGGGCATAGAACCTTCACAGGGCCAAGGGCCTCTCCACTCATTGATGACCGAATTGGCCATCTTCTGCTACATATGCTGCTCCCACCACGTATACTCTTTGGTTGATGGTTGAGTCCCTGGGAGCTCTGAGGGTACTAGTCAGTTCATATTGTTGTTCATCCTAAGGGGCTGCAAACCCTTCAGCTCCTTAGGTCCTTTCTCTAGTCCCTTCATTTGGGACCCTGTGCTCAGTCCAATGGACAGCTGTGAGCCTCTACTTCTGTATTAGTTGGGTACTGTCAGAGCCTCTCAGGAGACCTCTATATCGGGCTATGTTAGCCAGCACTTGCTGGTATCCACAATAGTGTCTGGATTAGATGATTGAATATGGGAAGGATTCTCATGTAGAGCAATCTCTGGATTGTCCTTCCTTCAGTCTCTGCTCCATAGTTTGTCTCTGAAACTCCTTCCATGGGTATTTTGTTCCCCTTTTTAAGAAGGAATGAAGTATCTACACTTCGGTCATCCTTCTTGAGTTTCTTGTGGTTTGTGGATTGTACTTTGTGTATTCCTTTCTTCTGGGCTAATATCCACTTATCAGAGAGTGCATACCATGTGTGTTCTTTTGTGATTGGGTTACCTCACTCAGGATGATATTCTCCAGATCCACCCATTTGCCTAAGAATTTCATAAATTCATTATTTTTAATAGCTGAGAAGTACTCTATTATATATAAATGTACCACATTTTCTGTATCCATTCCCCTGTTGAGGGACATGTGGGTTGTTTCTAGTTTCTAGCCATTATAAATAAGGCTGATATGAACATAGTGGAGCATGTGTCCTAATTTCATGTTGGAGAATCTTCTGGATACACACACACACACACCCACACACACACACATATATGCCCAGGAGTGGTATAACGGGGTCCTCTGGTAGTACTATGTTCTATTTCCAGAGGAACTACCAAACTGATTTCCACAGTGGCTGTACCAGCTTGCAGTCCCACCAGCAATGAAGGCATGTCCCTCTTTCTCCACAACCTCTCCAGCATCTGCTGTCACCTGAGTTTTTATCCTAGCCATTCTGAATGCTGTGAGGTGGAATCTCAGGGTTGTTTTGATTTGCATTTTCCTGGTGACTAAGGATATTGAACATTTCTTTAGGTGCTTCTTAGCCATTTGGTATTCCTCAGTTGAGAATTCTTTGTTTAGCTCTGTACCCCATTCTTTAATAGGGTTATTTATTTCTCTGGAGTCTAACTTCTTGAGTTCTTCATATATATTGGATATTAGCCCTCTGTCAGATATAGGATTGGTAAAGATTTTTTCCCAATTTGTTGGTTGCCGTTTTGTCCTATTGACAGTGTCCTTAGACTTACAGAAGTTTGCAACTTTATGAGGTCCCATTTCTCATTTCTTGGTCTTAGACCATAAGCCATTGGTGTTCTGTTCAGGAAATTTTACCCTGTGCCTGTGTGCTCAAGGCTTTTCCCCTCTTTCTTTCTTTCCTTCTTTCTTTTTTTTCTTTCTTTCTTTCTTTCTTTCTTTCTTTCTTTCTTTCTTTCTTTCTTTCTTTTTTTTTTTTTGTTGTTGTTTGTTTTTGTTTTATGTTGTTGTTGTTTTTTATTTTTTTGAGACAGGGTTTCTCTGTATAGCCCTGGCTGTCTTGGAACTCACCCTGTAGACCAGGTTGACCTTGAACTCAGAAATCTGCCTGTCACTGCCTCCAAAGTGCTGGGATTAAAGGTGTTTGCCACAGCTGCCCGGCTTCCACTTTTTTTTCTATTAGCTTGAATGTATCTTGTTTTATGTGGAGGTCCATGATACACTTAAACTTTCGATTTGTACAAGGAGATAAGAATGGATAAATTCGCATTCTTCTACATGCTAACTGTCAGTTGAGCCAGCACCATCTGTTGAAAATGCTGTCTTTTTTCCACTGTATGCTTTTAGCTCCTTTGTCAAAGATCAAGTGACCATAGGTTTGTGGGTTCATTTCTGGGTCTTCAATTCTATTTCATTGATCTACCTGCCGGTCTCTGTACCAATACCATGCAGTTTTTCTCACAATTGCTCTGTAGTACAGCTTAAGGTCCATAATGGTGATTCCACCAGAGGTTCTTTTATTGTTGAGAATAGTTTTGGCTATCCTGAGCTTTTTGTTATTCCAGATGAATTTGCAAATTGCCTTCCTAAGTCTGTGAAGAATTGAGTTGGAATTTTAATGGGAATTGCATTGAATCTGTAGATTGCTTTCTGCAAGATGACCATTTTTACTATATTAATCCTGCCAATCCACGAGCATGGGAGATCTTTCCATCTTCTGAGATCTTCTTCAATTTCCTTCTTCAGAGACTTGAAGTTCTTGTCAAACAGATCTTTTACTTGCTTAGTTAGAGTCATACCAAGGTATTTTATATTATTTGTGACTATTGTGAAGGCTGTTGTTTCCCTAATTTCTTTCTCAGTTTGTTTATCCTTTGTGTAGAGGAAAGTCACTGATTTGCTTAAGTTAATTTTATATCCAGCTACTCTGCTGAAGTTGCTTTTCAGGTTTAGGAGCTCTCTGGTGGAATTTTTGGGGTCACAAGTATACTATCATATCATCAGCAAACAGTGGTAATTTGACTTCTTCCTTTCTAATTCGTATCCCTTTGATCTCCTTTTGTTGTCTAATTGCTCTGGGTAGGACTTCAAGTACAATATTGAGTGGGCAGCCTTGTCTAGTCCCTGATTTTAGTGGGATTGCTTCAAGTTTCTCTTCATTTAGTTTGATGTTGGCTATTGGTTTGCTGTATATTACTTTTACTATGTTTAAGTACGGGCCTTGAATTCCTGATCTTTCCAAGACTTTTATCATGAAGGGATGTTGGATTTTGTCAAATGTTTTCTCAGAATCTAAGGAGAAGATCATATGTTTTTTTCCTTTGAGTTTGTTTACATACTGAATTAAGTTGATGGGTTTCTGTATATTGAACCATCCTTACATCTTTGGGATGAAGCTGTGTTGGAAGTACTAGGTTCTGATGAAGCCAAGTAGTCTTGCATTTGCCTTTTTCATGTTGATCACTGGTGTTAGATGTTCTTGCTGTCTCTGGCTGGAGCTTGTTCCTCTTGTGAGTCTGTAAGCATGTGTCAGCACTTCTGAGAGATCAGCTCTCCTCTGGTAAAACTTGTGGGCAGAGGGCTGTGAATCAATTGTCCCTCCTGAGTCTTGGTGTCAGAGCATACCCTGGAGATAGGCTCTCCACTTGCAGGAAAGGTACAGAGAGTGTTGTGGATATACTGTCCTTCCTATGTGTAGTCAGAGGTAGAAAGGATCCTGTCCCAGCTGCCCTGCCACTTCTAAGGCCTGAGCCTCCTGGCTGGTCCTATTTTTGAAAGTCACAGGAGAGAAAATGGTGATCTTGCCTGAGTCTCTGGGTCAATGCACTCCCTGGAGGCAAGCTCTCAGCTTTCCTGGAAGGGGCAGAGAGGGCAGAGATAAGCCTTCCCTCCTAGGTGTAGATGAAGGTAGAAAGTATCCTATCCCAGCTTCCTTGACATTTTTTTTTCTCTTCTTTTTTCTTTTTTTATTAGGTGTTTTATTTATTTACAATATCTCCTTTCCCAGGTTCCCTTCCAAAAAAAAAAAAAAAAAAAAAAGAAAAAAAAAAGAAAAGAAAAAGAAAAAGGAAAAAAGAAAAATAAAATAAAGTAAAAAACAAAAACTCAAAAACTAAAACAATCCCCTGTTCCCTCCCCCCTCCCCCTGCTCACTATCCCACCCCCTCCTGCTTACTGGCCCTGGCATTCCTCTACACTGGGGCATAGAACTTTCACAGGACCAAGGTTCTCTCTTCCCATTGATGACCGACTTGGCCATCCTCTGCCATACACATGCTGCTAGAGCCATGAGTCCCTCCATGTGTAACAAAGTGTTCTTTGGTTGGAGTTTTAGTCCCTGGGAACTCTGAGGGTACTAGTTAGTTCATATTGTTGTTCTTCCTAAGGGACTACAAACCCTTCAGCTCCTTGGGTCCTTTCCCTAAGCTCCTTCATTGGGGACCCTGTACTCAGTCCAATGGATGGCTGTGAGCCTCTACTTCTGTATTAGCTGGGTACTGTCAGAGCCTCTCAGGAGACAGCTATATCAGGCTCAACTGTTCCACCTGGAAATTCTTCCCATATTCATTCATCAAATCTAGACACTATTGTGGATGCCAACAAGTGCTGGATGACAGGAACCTGATATAGCTAGCTATCTCCCTGCCACTTCTGAGGCCTGTGCCTCCCAGCTGGTCCTGCCTTAGAAAGTCAAAGGAGAGAAAATGGTGATCTCACCTGAGTCCCTGGGTCAGTGATTGATTTTTTTTAAACATTGTTGCTGAAAGAGATTAACAGTTCATCTGCCATCCTCAAAAAAGACTCATAGATGTAGATTGTTGGTAATGTCCACCACCCTTAGAAAAATGTAGATTGTTAGTAAAGTTAAGATGTTGTTGCTACTGATCTTGATGTAGAAAATCTCAGGAAACAATTTGATGTTCAGAAAGGGAAACTCTTAATAGTTGAGCTGGAGAATGTTTATCAGAGAACAATAACAATGGGAGCTCAATGGATACTAATATACCTCTTTTGGTTAAGCTGGGTTGATGATCAAGGTGATCATTAATTTCTTGTACCCATTTTGCTCTTAGTTTCCTGATATGACTTAATTTTTTTTTTAATTTAGGAACTAGATGATTTTAGGGATTTAAGGATTTCAAGTAAAAAATTGACTGTTTACTTTTATATTAAACTTTTGATTTGTGGTTCTCTGAAGATATTTTATGATTAATTTTAAGGCAAATAAATAATTGATCATTTCTTTGTAACCACAAATTGTAGTCTGCCAGTAAAAAGAAACTGGCTTAGGAAATTGTCTTGCTTGCTTACACTTTGTTAATCTATAACAAGTAGCTTAGGAATGTGTATGGGTTTTAGGGAATAGTTTGTTTATATACATATTTAATATGTGTACATATGTAATTTGTAAAACATTTGATAATGTGAAGGCACTGGAGAACATGTTTTGTCTTATGTATACTCATTCTAATCATTCACTAGAAGACAAATAGAATGTAACTGCACTGTGATTTATGTATTGCTTGAAACTGATTTTTGTACTGATTTTTTTCTGGGATATATAAGCAGTGGGAGAAAAACAAAGGTATTGGAGCTTTGGTCCATCCACCCAGTGTATTTATTTGTTTTTATATATAGGTATATATATTAAGTTGGTTGGAGCTTCATCCTTCAAATATGTATGTATATATGTATGTATGTATATATATATGGAAATTTTTTGGATCTTATAGAGGCTTGTGTCATCCATCAAAAGTGTGTGTGTGTTTCCTCACCATTTCACTGGCTCCAGAAAATCAAGCTTTGTTCCTTCAGAGAACCAGTTGCCAACTCTACATGCCACCTCCGTTTACCCTGTGATACTGAATCAGCCCTTTAATAGGAAAGTACTCAGCAACTGAGCTACCCTTATTATACCTGTACCCTAGCTGTCATCTCTCTCTGTGTCTCTCTTCCTCCCTCCTCTCTCTCTTTCTTTCCCTCTCTTTCTGTTTGAGTGTGTGTGTGTGTGTGTGTGTGTGTGTGTGTGTGTGTGTGTGTGTAGGTATAGTGGTGTATGTTTAGGTGTATGCATGTTTTAAATTTTGATTATTTAAAACCAGGGGCCTTTGTCTGATTTGATTTAAGGCCCAATCCATTTCATGGATCCTATACAGGACACTGCTTGAGTGACCAAAAACCAGAGATTAGACAGCTCAGAGAACTAGGATGAATGCAAATACTACTGTTATAAAGAAAGTAACAATGGAATGACTTCTAATGATATTCTGCTATACTCATACATCGGTGCCTAAACAACCATCACCAGGATGATGAGATAGAAAATTTGCCAAATTTCAAATCTAACCTTGTTTACATGCTGAAGTCCAGGCTAGTCCCAGGTACATAGTGAGATAATATTTAAGAAAACAAAAGGAACAAAATATATTGTTGGTTCAGTCAAAAGTGTTTAGAGAATTAAATGCAGTGCACTAACCCATACAAAATCATTCTTTGCACATTTTCCAGTTATGGGTCTCCATTTTAATTATGTTCAATTCTAAGAAGAATTTTCCCTGCTGAGGACTGAAAAATGCACTGATTTTGGGTATATCAATATGATCCCACAAGTCACTGTATTGCTATACTCCTTTAGAAAATAATAATAATTTCCTCCTGTGCCCATGACCTATTGCATCTCAGCTTCTTGCCTTCAGTCACAATTATAGTTATGGATTCTGTTTAATGGTGTGGACTTTAAACAATCAAAAACTGATTGTTTTTTACCCTAGCATCTGTGCTACTATTTGAGCAATAAACATACTTATCTGGAAGTTCATAGGGTTTGTAGGTGATATTGTTGATTATATTTCTTGTCCAGTAATACCTTATAATAATAAGAAGTTGGATAACAGCTAGATTTTCCATGTTCTAGCTCATAAGTACATGGGATCTTTAACAAGAAGGTCTTACTGTCAAGTTATGGAAGGTAATACATAACATTTGCAATATCTTGCATTGTATGAGGAAGTCTATGGTATCCTTTGTCCAATGAAACAAAACAATGTAACCCACTCCCAGTAGTGCCACTTTTTGAATAACAGAGGACACCATTATTTGAGCACAGAGGTCACCTACAGAATGGGGAAATATTTATACATCTGATAGTGGCCAGTATCTAGAATATAAAAGTACAAAAACAGGACATCAAGGAAACAAGTACCTCAATTTCAGAAAAGTGTATACAAGTAAACAGAGAGTTCTTAAATGATGAAACATGAAAGACTGAAAAACTTAAAAATGTGCAACATTCTTAGCCACCAGGAAAATGCAAATTAAAGGACTTTGAGATTTCATATTATCCCCATCAGAATATCCAACACCAATAGAACAAATGACAGCACATCCTGTGAAGGTTTGAACAAAGGGACAACGATTCATTCCTGGTGGGAGTGCAAATGGCTAGAACTACTGTAAACCTCACTGTGGAGGCTCCTCATGAATCTGAGAAAGACCCAACAGAAAGTAAAGATGTATCCGTATCGAGAACACACCCTAAGAGCTCTGCATGTGACTACAAAGGTATTTGTTAATCCATGACCATTGATGTTCTATTTATATAGACACTGATTGGAACAAGCAGAGATGTCCAAAGACTGATGAATAGATAATCCCTTACATCCATACAATGGAATCTTACTAAGCTGTTAAAAAAATTATAAAATTTGCACATAAAAGAATGGAGGATTAAAGTTGGTGAATGGCAGATCAAGATGGAAGACTTAATATAAAGGAAGGATAACTAACACTAAATGCCTTTTGAAAATATTTATAAAACACACAACTATAGAAGTTTTCTAAAATACACACTGATATGAAAGACATTTAAATAGAATCACCATATAATTGAAGATGCAATACCCCAACTAGGTATTATAGGTTACTCAATAAAAATTAATTTTTAACTTTAACTGAGACAAGACACAAGGCATTAGTTAAGTGATATTTCAGAGATACTAAAGGTAATCAGGTTTCAAAATTAACAATATTGTTGGTAAAATTAGGAAAATTTGAAAAATTTATGGCTTTGCTCCAAACAAATTAGATTAGTAGATAGTAAAGAGATAAGCTAGGTAGGTTGGTAGGTAGGTAGATAGGTAGGTAGATATGTAGGTAGATCGGTAGGTAGATAGGTAGGTAGATAGATAAATAGATAGATAGATAGATAGATAGATAGATAGATAGATAGATAGATAGATACTAGATACATACACATAGACATATAGTCAGACAGACATAAATGACAGATGATGGATAGAAGGCAAAATTTAGACAAATAGATAATAGACAGATGCTTGATAAATAAACATAGTTAAGTGATGATAGACAGATGATAGAAAATATATCCATATTCAGATATGAGAAATTATTTCATAATGCTTCCTTTGTTTTTTATATTATATATTATTTATTTATATTATTTACATTTATAAATTACAAATATTAATAAATACATATAATATACATAATATATATGATATAATTGAATTTATATAGCACATGTGTGATAAAAATCTACCTGAACTAAAATAATATTGAAAATATATCTGTAAAAATAGTAAACATTTAGTAAAAGAGAGAAAGAAAAATATTGATGTAGAACATTGTCAAAAACATAAGTAATCTAACCCATTATTCTTTAAGTTGAATGACAAAGTTTGAGGAGCTAATAGCGAGCCTGGGATGGACGCACTGTGAAACACAATAATACAAACAATAAAACAAATAAACAGCCACAACCAACAAAAGAACAGATGGAAGGACAAAGTAATCATTATTTAGATACTTTTCTACATGAATAACAATATTCTATATTATTTGGATAAGACATTATTCTGAGATATTTACACAGTCTTTAATTAAAGGGAGTACAAATAAAGGTTCAATTCATAAAATTAAGGGAAGAAACATGGGCATGTGGATAGATGCTGGAAAGCTTCTTGTGTACACATCCAACTTGACCCTTGCTTTAGTTTGGAAACTTTCAAATATAAGTTAGTAAACATTTCTACATATTGCTAGGGTGATACTGAAAGATTTTACATGCTTTTTATTTATTTATTTATTTATTTATTTATTATTTTTAATAAGAAAATGAGAATAAGAAAATGAGGCAATTGTAAACAGATCAGGCAGATGAGAGTTACAGTACTGTTATAGGTAGTTAGACTCTAGTGAATTTTTTCATTGTATTTTCTAATAGATTATGAATGGAAAGTGTGCAGATGTAGAAATCAAGGAGGTATTCTAAGATTCATGAACAGATTGTGTAGGCAGTTATGGTTTCAATTGACTGAGTAGACAATATATTTGGAAAGAGCAGAGCTTGGGTCAAAAGATGTGCAGTTGAGAATAGGAGTTAATCTCAGAGAAGGGGAAGTTAGGATCCCTGCTATTATGTTAATAGATATAGGTTTATTTAAGCCAGTTGAAATTAGAATCCTGGGTTACATAGAGATACCTCATCTAAAATAAGTAGTATTAGATATAGATAATAGAATTGATTTTAAAAAATGAAATTCAATTTGAGATGACACTGAATGATAGGGTTAGGATTTGGTAATTAGAGAAATCACTACTGAGTGTAGAGAAAAGGCTCTAGGGTGAGACAAAAAGCCTTGAATTCAACTGGAAACATTTGCATATGTCAAGGGTTGTTGATAAGTTTCCCATTAGCATTCTCAAGATTCAGTAACAGTGAACTGAGCATCTGCATGTTGTGTTCATGTGTCTTCTGTGGTCTCAACACTTGACATATGTCTGTCTGCTACTCCTATGGAAAAATCAAAAACTTTCTGTAGAATCATCTCATGGGAAATTCTAACAGAACTAAAGCAGAAAGAGTCCAGGAAATTTGTTTTAGGTGTTCCATAGGGAGGGCCTTAGAAAGGTTAATTATAATGCCGCCATATTTGCAAAATAAAGTGAAAAGGCCAAATTCACTTCTGTATCAAATATCTAAGAAGAAATTCTCTATAAGAATGTGATTTACAAAAATGAATTCATATCCAGATCATGAATTTGGTACTTATATTTGTGCCTAAGTACTATCATAACAAAGTACAATCAAGTTTTTTTCAAATACATCAGAAAGGAGCTAATAAATAGTCTTTATTCTTTGTGTGCAGAAAAGAGTAAAATAGCATACTCTGAATTGATGGATTATAGAAAGCTAAAATATTGAAAAAACAAAAACATACAGAATGAATTTTGTTAAGGAACATATGTAGTGCAAGATGTCTCATCTGAGATACAAGTATAAATAAGAAGCTTGTTATACATTTTTAAAGTATAATTTTCTAATAAGGAACATTAGTGGAAGATTGAAGAAATTTTACTGGGTAAGGCCTGGAAGAACATTGTGTACCTGACAATGTAGCCTTGAGGAGAGTAAAAAGATGGTGACCCCTCCTTTGCACCTGTCTTTCACAACTACTCATAAAGAAAAATTGTTCCTGCTCTTCATGTTCCCCACATGATGAGCTACTCTACCAAGGGCTGACAAGATAAACCTTTTGCCCTATGGGTTGAGTAATTTTGTTATTTGTTAAGGAAATATAAAGATGGCCACCACAGAGATGAGGATTCAAGTAGCTACTGAGGTGGAAAAGTATTTTGTCTATTATTGTTATGAGAACTATCACACCTGAATGGCTAAACAATTGAGTTTTTTTGTAATAGATGTCTAGAGATAGAAATTCTAAAATAGATAACTGTAAAGTAAAATTAGTGACTGACACAGTGAAATTTTGGAACAAAATAGTTTCTTTGCCACCTTGAGGGTTTTTTTTTTTTTAAGAATTATTTAGTTTATATGAGTACACTGTCACTGTCTTCAGAAGAGGGCATCTAATCCTATTACAGATGATTGTGAACCACCATGTGGTTGCTAGAATTGAACTCAGGACCTCTGGAAGAGCAGTCAGTGCTCTTAACTCCTGAGCCATCTCTCCAGCACTCCACTCTTAATGACAGTATTAACCTATGAAATGTTTATCAGCATGTGGCTACACTTGCCTTAACTATCATACTGACTATTCTACATTAAAAGAAATTTTCTGATTAGATGGATTTTTATTAAAAATAATATTTTGTTTTAATAGCTGTTCATTAGCATACTTAATTCCATCTTCATCCAACATTTCTCCTTTGTCATATCATATAACATTTTTCATGGATTTCAGTAATTAGAAAAAATTTGAGAGTCTATGATTGACTTACAAAAAAGAAAATATGGAAGCTGTGAATTACTTGAGGCTAATTTTGATAAGAAAATAGAATCAAGTATGGTTGAATCATGATGAAAACCAGTTAAGTAAGGTACCTGTTGAAGGCTGAATATGCTGAGACAAAAAGTGAGCATTTAGCAAGACAGTGCTATCCATCGACACAATGGATATCACAATGGTTTTAGCACAGCCTAAACCATTTTTTTAAAAGTTAAATATAAGTGTGAATATTGATAATTAGTGTAAGCAATCACAAAAAAATCAACTGCAAATGCTTCGATTATAGGAATGTGGCATGATTTCCATCTATGGATGTAGACTGCGTTCTCTCCCTGCACACATCCCAAGTCTAAAACCAGAAAGTTGCCATAACTTTTCAATGTGTATAAACTAATAGTGCTTATTTCTCCTGGATCTATTTAAAAGAAAAGATTTATTTGTCTTGCTATATTTTCTGAGAATTCTTTGCCATAATTTAGCACTAGCTACCTAATAAATGCCTTATGAGTCTAGGTGTTTCAGCAACAATCTACATTAATCCCCATCAAGCCAAAGTAGGACTTGTAGCAGAAACCCTGAAGGACTCTGTGCTCTTAATTACTGCTTCCTTCTTTCCAGATATAGAACTCCCCTGGTGATGAGCAACTGGAGAAAAATCCATCACTAAGGCTCTCTTAAACTTTACAATCATTAACAGTAACCTTCCCATGGACCTTAGTTTAAGGACATTTTGAAGGAAAGACTGATTGCATAAGTGTAGCATTTAAAACTTCAACTTAGTTCAAAGCAAACATTAAGACATTCAACTTTTTGGCAAAGTAACCATTTCTACTGAGAAAAAATTCTCAGTAGTATACTAAAAGTAATAATTTTTGTTTTGTCTTAAACATTCAACATTCTCAGGAAAGACTCTGCATTCATTTCCTGAGGTACTAGAGATTAAACCCAAATACAAGAAAGTAAGGGAGCTACCGCAGAGCTACACTTTTTATAACAATCAGTGAAAGAATAATTTTGTTCTTCCACTATTTTTGAAGTCAACACAAAATCTTTCCAGCTTTTTCTTTAGTTAGAAATGAACTATTAAAGATATACCTTGATATTTGAATGAGAGCATTTCATTTTGAAAAATGTTGATAAACACTTATGAATTGAAGCAATTTTACATGACTCCCTTTGTTTAGTTTTCCCTTGATTTATGCTATTTCTAAATATAAGCATTAAGATTTGTCTTTCCAATAATTCTAAAACCCATGAATTATAAAATTGTAGTAGATCATGTGAAACTTTAGGTAACAGCCCATTACTGAGGGAAGTCAGAGCATAAAACTCAATTGGGGCAGAAACTTGGCAGGCAGGTACTGACCCAGATGACACAATGCTTACTGGCTTCTCCTCTTGGCTTCCTGAGCCTGCTTTTCATACATCCAGGACCACCTACCCAGGATAGCACTACCCATGGAGAGTTGGTACTGTCATGGTACTGTCATATCAACCACTGATTAAGAAAATGTCCCACAACTTTGCTGACAGGCCAGTCTGGTGGAGGTATTTTCTTAATTGATCTGCCATCACTACTATATCTACCTTGTACCAATTTGACCTAAACTATCCAGCATAATATTTCTGTTACATTTAATGAAATGCTACTAATTGTAGTTCTGTTTGAACATAAATCAAAACAATTAGCAGATATTAATAAAATAGATCATTTTTTGCAATATGGAATACAGCTTTATTAAACAAATAATTAGCATGTACCTTGGGTATTTGTACAGACAAGCAGAAATTTTTGAGTCAGAGTAAAATCAAAGATTAAAAAACTAAATTCAATGTTTTCAATATTATTTATAAGGTGAAATAAATAAAATATTTGATAAACTTCAGAGAGTATATAATGCATATGATCTCAAATATTTGAAGTGGCATCACATGACAGCATTCTGTCATTTTTTGAAAGTTTTCTTGGTACAGCTTGAATGGTGTTCATTGTTATATGCATTTTGAATGAATGCATGCAGTGCAACACAACTCATAGAAAAGCAAGTATAGCCACTTTCAAGAAATACATTAAGTTCAATATTAGCCTAAGAAAATGCTATTATTAAACCAGATACCATGGAGTTCTGTAGCGTCTTCACAAACCGTGGAAATCCAGATTTCCAGAGGTTAAACACTAAAGAAGTAAGAAAGAGCAATCCACACTGAAACTTGATTCACAGTTAATGGGCAGGAAATCTGTATCAAGTGAGGGTCTGAGGGCACTGACTATTAACCCGGTAGACTGTCAGGAGAGCAAGCAGCTGCAATTTCTGCTTACATTGTTTACCTATCTTTGTGTTCAAGACACTGAAACTGTGACTTTATAACCATTAATAGGTAGTGTATACTCGAACAGGTGGCATGCCTCCAGCCAAAGAGCAGATTATCCTCCAAATGTTGTCTTAGTTCTGAGTAGTTCCAAATTAAATACTTAAATACACTTTAATCTAAAAAAAATCAATTTATAGATGCCTCTAGTATAACTCATGTGATGAACAGCTAATATTTTACTCTTAAAATAATATACTTTTGGTAGCTAAATCAAGCTGAAAATTGATACTCTGTATAAAAACACATTGCTATTTTAATAGGTTTTGAAAGAGTTATTAGAGACTTGATTGAAACTATTACCTTTTGTGAAAATGAGAAAGGATTTTAATTAGCTTTATTAAAAGTTTAGGTAGTGATAAATGGTGAAATTCCTTCTTTATAACCTCTCTGTGTTTTTATTATTGGGAGTTGTTTAATGGAACTCATTGCTGAGCCAGCTCACCTCAAGTGTTTAATTCTCAGAATGTGTCTTTGTGAAAGGTTCTTGGTTAGAATATTGTTGCTTTCAGCATGGAAAGTATTTCCTAATCAAAATAACAATTAAATAAAATAGGTCAAGGTGACCCTTTACCTAAAGGGAGAATTAGTGAACTGGAGTAAATATAATGAAAGAAAAACTGGTATGATGTGCTGTTCGCCCAAGAACGTAGAGGCAACTCTTAAACATTTCAGTAGAAAGTTAGCAAATTTCCAGAAGTTATTACTCATATACTGAACCCTGGCATTTGTATAACAACACATACATTACAATGGCTGCATAAATGAGGAGCTGACACTAAGCATTTTCTGTGCTGGTCCTCTCTCAGTTCTGTAAGAATGGCAGAACTAAGTTGAATCTTTACAGACACCTTTGCTAGGCTCTGCAGTCTATGTGGCTACTGTCAAGGCATTGAGCCTTGAAGTCCGAAATCCTACTAAAGATAAATGAAACAGGAACTCTCAGACACGGTATATGGTATATTGGTATCAACTAATAATAGGTTTCAAAGAAACCTATTTTCAATTGTTTTAAGGAAACGATTTTTTATCTGCCTCCTGTCAATCACCAATATTAACGGTCTTTCAATGCACGTTCCCTTAAATAGAAGAAGCCAGAAAACTTAGATTCTTATCTTTCTTACTTAGAGGCAGTGTTGTGAGAGACCTGTGAGTCAGCCAAAAATGGCCTGGTGGATTGCCTCGTGTTTTCTGATTTTTGTCTAGCTTTTTAGTCCACATTTGATTGTGATGTTCACCGAGGTAAATATGTTAAATTGGCTTTTCTGTGATTCTAACAAGTCTACCCTTCTAATAGGCATAAAGAATTGATATACAACAAAATTGGGAAAAGCTTCCTAGGCATCTGCCTCCCTTAATCCAAACTGGGCACTGGAGTCTCCAGAGAGGATGAGGGCATGGAGAAATGCCTCAGGGGTTAAGGGTGCTCATTTCAGTAGACTCCAGATTGATCCCAGTCCCCAAGTTAAATGACTTAAATCAGTCTGGAATTCCAGCTTCTTCGTAGGCACTGATATGCTGTTCCCAATTCTTCAGGCACTTGCACGTAAATACAATATTCAAGCAAGTATGCACAAATACAAATATACAAAATAGGAAATATATTTTTTTAAAGAACAATATGTTTATTGTGCTGAATTTTTAAAAGAGTTTTTTATTAGAAAATTTACTAGATTCTAGAAAATTCAGTGAAGTCAGAATTCCCTTCTGAACATCTTGACTAAGCTGAATTTGTTTGTTTATGTGGTTTTTTTTGTTTTGTTTTATTCTTCCTTTATATCTTGTTTCTTTCATTGTACACACTATGTACTCAAATATCGTAACTTCACTCATGCATCTCAGCTCCACCAGGAGGTATTTTTGCTGTCTGCTCATGTTTTCTGTTTTGTTTTGATATTTTTTCAGATGATTTCCTTATTTACATTTCAATTGTTCTCCCCTTTCCTGGTTTCCCCTCTGAAAACTCCCTACCACTGCTCACCAACCCACCCACTCCCACTTCCTGGCACTGGCATTCCCCTACACTGGGGCATAGAACCTTCACAATACCAAGGGCCTCTCTTCCCACTGATGACTAACTAACTAGGCCATCCTCTGCTACATATGTAGCTGGAGCCATAAGAGAAAAAGTTTGAGCCAATTGGTCCTATCCAGAATGCAGAAATTGTCTCCCTTTCTACTTTTGTCAACACATTGACAACTTTCTACTTCAAATAATTTTAAAGTGAAGACTTTTCAAATTCTGTCCTACAACTTTAAAATTTTGTCATATAAATCCCTGAATTCTGCACAAAAAATTGTAATAGCAGATGATTTATAGCATTTTATGTTACATAAGTTATAATTTCAATTTAGGAGACCCAATAAATAATAAGTATGATGTTGTTAAACATCTTAAAAATCAAAACAGACACCCTCATAACAGAAGGTTATATGTAAAGAATGTCTCTGTGTAGGTAGTCGATACTTACATACTTTCTTACAACCACCCATATCGTGTAGCTGAGGGAAACTTGTTCAAATACAGAAACAATCTTACAACTCTAAAACATGCTTATTAGTATAAGTTGATAATGGGCCTTGATATTAAAGGATGAACACAAGGTACTTTGAATATGTAAAACATATTTTATATTAAATTCTGTTTTAAGGACTGTTTTGTTGAACTTCATTAAAATCACACTGAAGATATTATCTTACTTCAATAGACATTTTTTAGAATGTTCAATGCAGGCAAATCTTAAACCATGCTATTCATTATATTAGCTTTTAAGTGCCTGAGATAAAATGAAGTGCTTTTTCAGATTTAATCATTAGAAAATACAAGAGCAAATACAATAAAAAGAATCCCATTCATGTTCCTTTCAGATGATACCAAATCTCTTTAAACTGTGAGAACAGCCAACTCCTAGAAGCTAGCAGAAACTAATATCTATTCATACCCATACCCTCTTCCTCTTAACCAAGTCCCACAAACAAGTTAGCTGTGCAAGATGACCTCCTTCTTTACCAGTCCACATTCCCAGGTAGCTAGTAGCCAATGGTTTAAAGTTCAGGTGCACTAGAACCTATAATCTTCCAAGTGTCATTATCTGTCATACATTGTCTGTATGTTTTACATCCCTTCAACCCAGAATTGAAAACTCTGCATGTTCTCACTTGCCTGCAATGTATCCCTGGTTCCAAATCTTCAAATGTCAATAAATAAGGCAGAGTAACCACAGAAACAAAAAATATGTAATTTTTTAAATTTTCATTTAATGTAAATAAAAGGGGATGGGAATGATGGATTAAGAACAGAATAATGGTGACATAAAATATGAAATGGAAAAATGAGGATGGGTACTCCAAAGGAGGAAAGAGGAAAGATGAATTACACCAAGGATTGCTGATATCTTATTACATTTTCCTTACTGAAAATTATAGGCAATACATGTGAATGTATGTATTTCTCTCTCTCTCTCTCTCTCTCTCTCTCTCTCTATATATATATATATATATATATAATATAGTTATGCCCCTAGTCTGACAATATTTCCCATAAAAAAAGATAGATTAACAAAACTTCCTGTTCCAAGCACAAGAAGTTTCTCAAATCTTTGGCCAGTCTAGTCCAAATGACTCCCAAAGCCATGTAAATTATGGCTGAGGCCTTTGATCACCTCACAGATGTAGACCAAATTTCTGAAGACACCATATACTTAGAACACCAGATACAGATTATTTGAGTTGGATATAATATGAAAGATGAAAGTCTTATTCCTAGGGTATAACAACCATGCCTCAGGAAGTACTATGCAAACTTGCAAAGGAAGAAAGCAATGAATGCCACTATCCAGAAGTGGCCCCAGTGAACTATGGCAATGACAAGCACAAGAAGAAATCTCTAAAGGCAAAACCACTGACAATCTCATGCTGATGGTAACTATCAGCTGTCTCATTGAACATAAATTTCTTTGAACAGGAAGAAAATCATGCCTGGTATTCTTACACTATTCAACTCTTTGGGGCTGGTGATGACATGAACTTTAGAAGAGAATTCACTATTTCTAAATTGGTAGGCAAGATGATTTCTAACTGCTTTCCAAATCTTATCCTGTACCAATATATATAACTATCACCCCTTACCAAAGAGACTTCTGTGTACACCAATGGAATGACAATTGTACACAATACAGAGACCAACAGGTAAGGGGAATCCCAGACTTGGGGATACACCTACATCACAGTCCTTCATGGGTGGTCATAAAGAGCATAGAAGAGGCCGCAGTATGATTATAAGTGCTAGAATAACAGGGCTTCTATTGTAAAGCTCTCCTCCTAGAAATGGCTGCATAAGCAAGACCTGAAAACTAGCAGTAACAATAGACATGTTAACATGGAAGTGGGGAAATTTCTCAGGGTCATACCTCTAGAAAAAGACTTACAATACAGGCAAGGAATGACTAATGACAGGAGAATTATGCTCTCTCAGGGATGAGCATCTTAATTGGTTATGAAATAAAAAATGGTCAGCCCTAAAGCAATATATACACAAACAACAAAACGCGATTCAGCATGTTGCATATGTGTATATATAAACATACATATATATACCCAGGCTACATACATACTACATACATGCATGTGTATGTGTTCATACTTATAGAAATACCTTTAGACTTATCTTCAAACATAAAAGGCTAACAATTTGCGAGTAAGGAGGGACAGGGAAGGAGTGAGAGGGAGAGGACTTGCGAGAATATAGAATAGGAGGTATAATATAATTATAATTTAATTTAAAATATGTAAAACTTAAAGCAACAATGACAAAATTGTTGCATGAATTAAAAAGTGCTACTATAAACTATAAGTATAATGCATAAGGGTTATTGATATATATATGTATATGTTTATGTATATATTAGCATATACTAATATATACATAATATATACATACATATACATATAATTATACATATATATTGATATGTATATATATATGTATACACACACACATATGGATATATATATATATCCACATATATATGCTCAGGCTAGCCCAAAGGGTGTTTCAGTGTCTTTCTGTCCTCTCTCCTGACATAAAGAGGGAGAGTAGGTCATGAGTGGATTTAATCGTGAGGGGCAAGGTGAAAACTTTTGTTATCCATACTAAACCGTACAGATGCAATTCATTTGTTGAATTTCTTACTGGTGAAAGGACTACGCTATTACTCATTTCTTATCATACTGTGTATCTATTAAATATTAAGCTATGAGACACTGAGCTGGACCAGGCATGGAAAGAAATGCTGTCCCATTAACGTCTCTGACATTTTAAGAAACAAAGGGCACACATCATAAAACCATAAGCATCAAATTATTCCTAGCTAGAGCTGTTCAATAATGATCGATGCATGGGGTACTCTACCTAATTAAATCTTCAACTTCACTTGTTGAAATGAAGGAATCAGTTTCATGTAAGGTCTAAGCAAAAGCCTCAAGTAAGTTCTCTGACAGGGTGGGGCCACTTCGCTTGGGATATGATTATGTCTTCTCTCATTCAGGGAAATAAGTTAAGGTAAAGTTGTGTAGAGAAAAAGGAAAATGAATGTATGAGGCACCAAGAGTTCACATATAATCTACAGGAATCCACCGATCAATGTCTGAATTTGCTGAGGATAAAAAAGAGAACAAAGGTACAGTAAGGCTTGATCATTATGGATATGGGGGAATGGAATGAGTTACGCCTCTTGAGTATAGTATGTTAAAGGAAATAAAATGTAATAGTGAATGCAGAGTCAATCTTCATTATCATAGGGCATATAACCATGACACAAAACCTAGGATGTTCAGTAATGTACTGTAGCATAACTCATACAAATTTGAAGAGCCATTGAAAAAGTAACACTTCACATTTAGGAAGCATAGGATATATGAAAGCAGTCATGGAAGAACAAAATTAAACCTTAGACAATGTTACCTGCTCTGATATGCTTATTATTTAACACAGGATAAAGCTACCGAATTCCAGTCAATGGAGATTAAGAACTATATTAGCAAATTAAATGTGTGCAAAGCCAAAAGAATGTGAGAAGGTCCTCAAGTATTCTTTACTTAAGGAAAACACACACACACACACACACACACACACACACACACACACACACATAATTTCTTGAAAAACTGAGGTTTGATTGCCACTTAATATATAAAATCATATAGTATTACATAATTGGAGCTAGACTTTCTTGTAGCACTTATATAAAAAGAAACTGCCAATTTTAAAGCCAGGTGACAGTTAAAATTAAGAAATAAGGGAGGCATAATTGTTTAAAGGGAAACAGACTGAGTGGCAGGATTAAGGCTTTAGAGAAGACACAAAACATAAAGATGAACAAGATAAATCATTTTGATTAAGACAAAGAGTTATTCAATACAAGTATTGATTATCCACGATCTCTGGGTTATTTGGTATGTGTTTAGTACCAGCCATGATTTCCCTTCTGTTTACTGGGTCTTACTGCTACCAGTTTATGAAATAAATACATACCTTCTTGTTTACTAAACAAATTTGCTAAACAGTTTACTAAATAAATATAATACACAACTAGTTAACTTTGTACCTCATAGCTAAGCATAGGTTTTACCCCTTATCAAATAAAAATTTCCTTACAAAATAGGAAGCTCACTACAGAAAACCTAAACAGAATAAAGTGCAGAGAACACATGACCGTATGGTGCTCAGCCTCAAATGGTACATCTGCACTTAAGGCCCAAGGGTCACAGTGGGAAGAAGGTAGAATTATTTTAAGAAATAGGAGCAGAATGCAAATTGTGATGGTACATCTCCTAGAGTTGTCAGTGAAGACACACCTGTGATATCTCCTAAGCCAGACCTGAGTAAGAGGGACCAGTAACTTTGCTAACATCAAAGAGGGAACTCTCATGTAACTTCAACCTTCAACCGTATTCAGGGGATTATAGGAAACTAAGAATTACTGAGAGAGAAATGTGTGTGTGTGTGTGTGTGCATGTGTGTGCGTGTGTGTGTGTGTGTGTGAAAGAGAGAGAGAGAGAGAGAGAGAGAGAGAGAGAGAGAGAGAGAGAGAGAGAGAGAGAGAGAGGGACTGTGCATGGAAATGTATTTATATATAACTAAATATAGGTTGTAAATTTGAAAAAGAACAAAGAAGTTTGGTGCATCAGGTGGGATATAGAGTGACTAGTCCAGGGGAAAATTATGTAATTAGATTTTAATTTCAAGAACTATTTTTTGAAAAAGTGCTGCTTATATATAATCCCAAAATGTTAAGAATGGATAAGCAGTAGGCAGTACCTGGCTGCTTCAAAGGTCGTGGTAGCCACTTTTCCGGTAATCATGGTGTGTTTGTGACTTTTCTGTTGCTGTTAGAAAAAAATCTCATGAAAACAATTTCAAGAAGAAAGAGTATATTTTTCGTATGCTTTCTGGGGAGTGAATTTCATTAAAGTTGGGAAACGCATGCATAATGCCAAGGTCATGTAATTGGATGATGATCTTTCTATCTATATACAGATGTAGAGGGAGGTAGAGAGATGAGGAAGGAAAGAACATGAAGTCATGTAACATTAATAACTGTAAAAGCCCACCTCTACTTATATGCTTTCTCCAGAAAGGCACTATCTCTATTCAAATGTTCTATATGTTTCTCAAATAATGCTATCAGCTGGGACCAGTGTTCAAACACATTAACCTGTATGGTGGATTGTTTCTTACTTAAACCAAAACACATGTCTATTACAGTAGTGGTCTGGTTAAGAAAAGATTGAATTAGCAAGAAAAAAAAAAAACAACCCTTAAAACCTCTAAATATAGCCTGGAATTTTCCACTGCTTCTGAGATGAAGTAGAAGCAATGAAAATCTGTTCTATACTCTTTAATAATCATATGCTGAGAAAAATGCACTATGCCGATTTTTTGAGAGGCCTGGATTTTAGAAAGAGAGCTAACACAAACATATCACAATCCAAAGTGCTTTCAGAATTCCTATAACAGATCAAGTATCCATGATAATCATATTTTAACAAGAGACATAATTTAAGTCCATCTCACCATGATCCAACTGAATATATGGCCCTACCTGGTGAGTTACTGTCTCTATAATTGCAAAACGTATGCTCAATATTTAAATACTCAAATATGTTCTTTCATCTACAGAATAAATGTTACTGCATTGAGAACAGTTAAATAGGTGTACTGGCTAGTTTTGTGTGTCAACTTGACACAGGCTGGAGTTATC
>JADRCD010178767.1:0-19509 GCA_019843815.1 Montemys delectorum
TCCCTCTCTCTCTCTCTCTCTCTCTCTCTCTCTCTCTCTCTCTCTCTCTCTCTCTCTCTTATCATTTTTACAGTCCAGACTTTATCCACCTTCCGGTCCCGTCTACACTCCAATTGTTCCACATCTCACACCTCCTGCCCCAGCTCCCCACCCCGTCTCCAAGAGGACGTCCCCACCAGACCTCCTCACTCCCTGTGGCCTCAAGTCTCGAGAGGATTAGGTGCATCTTTTCTGACTGAGTCCAGACCGGGCAGCCCTCTGCTGTATATGTGTTGGGGGCCTCATATCAGCTGGTGTACGCTGCCTGGTTGGTGGCTCAAAATATGAGAGATCCTGGAGGTCCAGGTTAGTTGAGACTGCTGGTCTTCCTATAAGGTCGCAGTCCTTTTCAGCTTCCTCCAGCTTTTCCCTAATTCAACCACTGGGATCAGCAGCTTCTGTCCATCGGTTGGATGTAAATGTCTGCATCTGATTTTCAGCTGCTTCTTGGGCCTTTCAGAGGGCAGCCATGCTAGGCCCCTTTTGTAAGCACACCATAGCATCAGTAATAGTGTCAGACCCTAGGGCCTTCCCCTGAGCTGGATCCCAATTTGGGCCTGTCACTGGGCCTCCTTTTCCTCAGGCTCTTCTCCATTTCCGTTCCTGCAGTTCTTTCAGACAGGAACACTTATGGGTCAAGAGTTTTGACTGTGGAGTGGCAACCCTATCCCTCCACTGTAAAAAGTTTTATCTTATGTTTGTGAGAAAGAAACTGTGGCAGTTGGTGGAAAGAATTTCAATGCTATTGTGATTAAACCAGCACCTGTGAGATACTGGGTAACATCCCATTCCTCAATGGTCTCCATTTTTTCTTGCCTTATATTTGATCTTATGGGAATTCTCTGGAAGGTCTGCTCTGGAAGGAAGTAGACAACTCATAAATGCCTAGGTCCTCATCTGCTTCTGCCATTTACTGTCTCCCTAGTCATGGGCTAACTGAATCTCCCAAAGGCTTATATGGCCACTTCAAAACCCCTGATTAATAAAAGAATTATTGTCTAAAGAGGCCTTGAATGTAAGACACTGAATATTCCCATTATTCTACTTTTACCACTTTGATCTTGTAACATTTTTAATGTTACAAGATTTTTTAAAAATGAATTTTATGTAGGAGTTCTCTCTCTGCGTGTATGCCAGCGTGTCAGAGGAGGCCATCAGATCTTCCATGGTTGCTGGGAATTAAACTCAGGACCCATGAGAGAGAAGCCTATGCTCTTAACTGATGAGCCGTCTCTCCAGTCCCAACAATTTATAGGAAGTTTTTACAATAGCTTTGGCATTGGGTAGAAAAAGGAAAGATTGGACTTCTATGTGCTTGAAATTTAAAATTTAAATTTCCTTTAATTCAGTTAAGTTGCAACATATGAACATCCGATTGGGTAAAAGATTTTTATCCCCTAAATAAAGATTGTTTTCTCTTATTATTCCTTTCTCAAAGTCTCATTATTTCTTGTTTGGTCGTCAAAGGTGAAATTCATCTAACTTTTATGGGTACAGGATTCATGAAAATACAGGGGAGACCTGTTTAACAACTTGAATATTCCTAAAACTATACTATATATCTGAAAGTAGGTATTGGACATATATATATATATATGTGTATATATATGTATATAAACACATGTATGTGTATATATGTATATGTGTATAAAAATATACATTTATGCCTATGTATGTATATATCTGCATATACACACGTACCTATTTATTTATAGTGCATATATATTTATAATATATACATATATATTTACTGTAAGGTCCTTGATCACCTTGCTTTCTGAAAGGATATTGCACGGCCAGGAGCTCACTCGTTAGGCAAGGTTCACTATCTGGTGAGTCTAAGCATTCGATGTCTTTCTGCCACTCTGGTGGACTGATGGTGGTTAAATCTGGGGGTCTAACTCAAGCCTTCATTTCTCAGGACAAGCATTTTGCTGCTTGAGTTCTGTGCTTCCTTAATACAACCGTGTTATTATCAAGTTAAACAATGGGTTTTCCACGCTAGTCCTTTCTGGCATTTTCTGATATTTGGATAATCTCTCTTTCCCATTCTTCAGTGCTTCCTTGACTTCTAAATTTGAGGGCACTCAGGGTCTAGTCTTTGAAATTTTCTTACCCATTTTGAGTCCTTAAGGAATTTTGCTCAGGCTATAGAATGTAATCACTAGCGACAAACATGTAAGTGTCTACAGTGTGTATTTCTGGTCCAAGCTTTCTTCTGAGCAGTGAAATTGTTTACCCAGCACTATGCACCTTCATTTGAGGTAGACATCTCACACCAAACACTTCCTAAATGGACTTTCTGATCATGGGCCTCTCTTCCTATAAGAAAATGTAGCCTTCTTATCCCTCCAGCCAATAAGTATATATGGTATATCTATGCAATATATGTATATATATATACACAGTGTATTATTTATGTATGTATGTATGCACATATATGTATATACACATGTATATAATGTACATATAATGCATATGTCATATATATGCACATTATATCTATCTATATTATATATAGATACAATATATAATATACAGTATACAATATACAATATATAATATGTAGTATAATGGATAATATATAATATAATATATGCATATATGCATATATATATGATGTACACACACATATATGCATATGTATCAGCCTCTTACACATCTTTTGAACATCTCAAGAAACCCTTCTTGTTGTCCCTAAAAGAGATACCTAGAGCTGTTTACCTTCATAATTCCATATAGAGCTTCATCACCTTTGGTCAAAAAATATTTTTCTCTCATGGTAGTAGTGCCGTTTTCCAAAAAGTAGACAAATCAATTATTCTCCAATCTTCAGTGTTCTTGGTTATTGCAAGTAACAGTCTCATTGAGCCTTTAAACCCTGGGTGTCTAAAGCAGTTTGCTGGACCCATCCTTTCAATTAATTTACTCCCTGTGTTCTTTGTGTTTTAACCATCCCCTTGAAGGTTTTGACAACCTTCCACTGAGGATGCCTTTTCTAATTATCTTCACGGCTTGTTGCTTCCCCTCTTTCAAGCTTTTGTTCAATTCTTAGATGTCCCCATGAGAGTTTTTCTGGCATCCTAATCTAAAATTTTAGCTCTAGTCTCAACATTTCTTGTCTCCCTCACTTGTTGTGGTTTTTCACTGTTTATCATATTCTGTAATATTATTTCAGTTTTTATTTTTTTCAATATAAGCTCCCTGAGGAGTGATTATTTGGTAGAGTGTTTATTGCCTTCTTAAAGTGCCTGGCAGAGCACCAGCTCCAATCAGGAGCTTAATATGGACTTGTGCATTGAATAAATGAAAGTTAAGAAATCAATATAAAGAACTCAAGAAGTTAATGACCAAAACACCCAACAACCCAATAAAAAAAATGGGGTATAGAACTAAACCGAAATTTCACAACTGAGGAATCTTGAATGGCTGAGAAGCACCTAAAAAAATGTTCAGAGTTTTTAGTGGTCAGAGAAATGCAAATCAAAATGACCCTGAAATTCCACTTTACACCAATCAGAATGGCTAAGATCAAAACCTCAGGTGACAACACATGTGGAAAGGATGTGGAGAAAGAGGAACACTCCTCCATTGCTGGTGGGATGGCAAAGTGGTACAACCACTCTGGAAATCAATCTGGAGGTTCCTCAGAAAATTGGAAATAAAGCTACCTGAAGACCCTGATACCTGATACTACTCTTGGGAATATACCCAAAAGATGCCCCACCATGCCACAGGGACAGGCGTTCCACTGTGTTCATAGCAGCCTTATTTGTGACAGCCAGAAGCTGGAAACAACCCAGATGTGCCATGACAGAAGAATGGATACAGAACATGTGGTTCATTTACACAATGGAACACTACTCAGCTATTAAGAACAAGGACAAAAAAAAAAATAAAACAAACAAACAAACAAACTGATAAGGACAGGTACTTCACTTGATCTTAGCCAAAAGGCCGAGAAGCGATATAAACAAACAAACAAACAAACAAAATAAAAAAAAAAGGCTGGAGACATGGCTCAGTGCTTAAGGGCACCAACTGCTCTTCTAAAGGTCCTGAGTTCTAATCCCAGCAACCACATGGTGGCTCACAACCATCCATAACGAGATCTGACACCCTCTTCTGCAGTGTCTGAAGACAGCTACAGTGTACTTACATATAATAAATAAATAAATCTTAAAAAAGAAGAACAAGGACATCCTGAGTTTTGCAGGAAAATGGATGGAATTGGAAAATATCATCCTGAGTGTGGTAACTCAGACCAAAAGGACATGCATGGTATGTACTCACTAATAAGTGGATATTAGTCACAAATACAAGAGGATAGAATACCCAAGATACAGTCCAAAGAACTCAAAATCGTTAACAAGGTGAAGTGCCCAAGTGAGGACGTCTCAGTCCCACTTGGGAGAGAGAAGAAAGTTATTACAAGTGTGGAAGGAGGGAGGGACCTGCGAGGGAAAGTGGATGGGGCAGGGGGACTTGGGGGGAGTGGGGGGCAGGGGGGAGGAGGGGAACCTGATCTGGTATTGGATGAGGGAAAAGGACTGAAGCCCTGAGGGGCAGCAGAAAGAATGGAAACAGGCAACTTTGGGAGATAGGAGGTTGGGGGGACGCTCCAGAATGCACCAGAAACCTGGGAGGTGAGAGACTCTCAGGACTCAAAGGGAGGTGCCCTTGATGAAATGCCCAACAGTAGGGAGAGGGAACTTATA
The DNA here is from genome assembly GCA_019843815.1 of Montemys delectorum. NCBI lineage: Eukaryota > Metazoa > Chordata > Mammalia > Rodentia > Muridae > Montemys > Montemys delectorum. The sequence goes on from JADRCD010178767.1 coordinate 4,758, forward strand.
GAGCCCACCTCCAGCAGGAAGACAGGACATCAAGTGAGGGATGGGGTTGCCATCCTACAGTCATAACTCTGACCCATAATTCTTCTTTTCTGAAAGAATTATAGGAATGGAAATGGAGAGGAGCCTGAGGAAAAGAATGTCCAGTGACAGGCCCAAAGTGGGATCCAGCTCAAGGAGAGATCCCAAGGCCTGAAAGGTTCCCCTCTCCTCCCCCACTCACTCCTCCCTGTCCACTTTCCCTTCCAGCTCTCCCCACTTGTGATTGTTTTCATCTCCCTCCCAAGTGGGACTAAAGCATCCTCTCTTTGGCACTATGGAGTGTTCACACAAAGGGACCTAGCATGACCACACTCCAGAAGACCCAACAAGCAACTGAAAGAGGCAGATGCAGATACTTGCACCCAACTAATGGACAGAAGCAGCTGACCCCTGTCGTTGAATTAGGGAAAGGATGAAAGAAGCTGAGGAAGCTGAGGAGGAAGGTGACCCTGTAGGAGGACCAGCAGTCTCAATTAATCTGGATTCTCCTCTGCCCTGAGATCTCTCAAACACTGGACCACCAAACAGGCAGCATACATCAGCTGATATGAGACCAACAACACACATACAGCAGGGGACTTCCAGGTCTGTTTTCATTGAGAGATGATGCACCTAACCCTCAAGAGGCAGGAGGCTCCGGGGAGTTTAGAGGTCAGGAGGGGTTGGGGGTGGGGACATCCACGTGGAGACAGGGGTGGGGAGGCAGTATGTGATGTGGAGCAGTTGGAGGGTAGACGAGGAGGGAATAAAATATGGAGTATAAAAAATAATAAATAAATTATAAAAGAAATCAAATCAGTTATTGAAGGCACATTTTATTGAAGGTAAATGATGGGGTCCTTGGGTTCCAGGAGCCAACTCCCACATTGGCCTTCTGATTCTCCTCTCTTAGCCATGGGAAATGCTCAATGTTTATATAATTTGCTAAGGAGGCTTCCTTAGTTATATTGGAGGAGAATCTCTATGCCATTTATGAAAACTTTGTAAAAAAAAAAAACATTACTTGGAAATTGAAGAGAAATTTCAAGTGAAAAAAAAGGTGTGAGCACCACACTGCTTTTCCTCATTGTGTTTACCTAGGAAATGTCTGTGTGGCCTGGGTGTTTTCACTGCTCTTCTGTTTGTACATACACATTTTCTCTCTGTACAAACAGCTATTTCTGAACAAAAGAATTTTAATTAGAGAATATTTCACCAGTCTGTTTGTGATGATGCAATATGAAAATATAGTAGAGAACTATTATCACATGTGTAATACTGAAAACCACATATTCATGAATATATATACATATGTATATACTCATTTTAAAAGATTTATTCTAGTGTTATTTTTGTGTGTGTGTATGTGTGTGTGTGTGTGTGTGTGTGTGTGTGTGTTTGTGTGTATAAGCACATGTGCAGGTGCCCACAGCAGCCATATGATTGTGTTGGATTCCCTGGAGCTGGAATGGGACCTCTGGAATGGATGTGATCTGCATCACATGGATGCTGTCATGGAGCTGAACTGGGGTCTTCTGCAAGAGTAGCATGTGTTCTTAAGCACGGAGCCAGGAATCAAAACCTGAGAGAACAGGTTCAGAAGAAGTGGTAGTCCCCAAAGAGATATTCCCAATAACTCTCATTCCTTTCACATCTAAACCTTACACTTTGATCAGCTTCCTACAGCCTATCCAGTTATGAGCCATCTCTCTAGTCCTTATATATTCACACTGTAAAGCTTCCAGCAGTGAAAGAAACAACCAGCGTTCATTCCCTTTGGCTCTGTACAGTCCTCCACATCACTTTCAAGAAACACATCTTTTTTTTTTTTTTCTTTTACTTCACCAACAACTATAATTGTTTTACACATTTGATTTTTTTTTTTTTTAACAATGTCACATTCAGGAAGACGAAGTCTTCAAACATATTATATTTGGTTAGCAAACATGAAAGGCTGTGAGATAGCATATAATGCAAACTATTTTCAAATTGGATTTAGGAATTAGAATGACAGAGGGAATGGATTCTAGGTTTGAAGAACAAACATTGAATGTGGCTTGTTCATTGTTGGCCACGCTGATTAGATTAAATGCCACATTTTAATGCACAGTTTAAATATTGGGCTTCAGCTTTATTCTTTTGATTAAACTTGTTTGCTTGGCTGTGATGATTAAATATGGGTTAATAAATATAACCTTTGTTTAATCTATTGTGACCATTTTTTTCTCTTTCTAGATTGAGAAAAGAACAGGTAACAATGATCTGTTAATGCTGATTGATGGGGAAGTATATTCACCTGACAGTGAATCCAAGATGCAAGGAGAGAGTTAAAAGGACTGTGGGGAAGACATGATTTCTAACTGAGTACTCCCAATGGCCCATTCTTTTCAACCATGTTTACATCTTAACTTTCCATCGGCTCCCTATAGCCTATCAAGTTATGAACCTGCCTGTGAATGGATCCATTAATCAGATCAGAGATCTCACCATCCAGCCACTTCCCCAAATCCCCACTTTGGAGTCTGCAAGTCCTAAGACTTCATCCATGCCACCTTGAGTGGTATTCCAAAAGCAAACCCTAGTAATTCTTTCAAATATTTTAATTTCATTCTTTAATATTTTCCAGGTAGAATAGAATACATATTTTACTTGAACAACGACAACAACAACAACAACAACAACAACAACAACAACAAAAACATGTCTCAGAAGCTTGCACAAAGTTCTAAGTTCATTTAGCAGTTATTAAAGGAAAGAAAAAAGAAAAAAAATAAAGTCAGACTGGTGTTGATGCTTTCAGCCTCAAATCTAGGAATGACCCCCCTCATTTCTGTGTTTAAACAACATGTGTGAAAAGTTTCAGGATCCATAAAATAAAATTATTGATTTTCAGAAAATGAGATAAAATGGGAAAATAATGGAAGTTGAAACAATAGCACTCATCTAGAGAAATCCAATGTCCCCTCATATTTTTGCCATTATTTCTCCCATCCTTTATTTGGTAACTGTGATTGGTTGATTGATGATGGGCAAGAAAAGGAGATAGCTGAGAAGTTATTGCAAAAACCTTCTGCTCTGTCCAAGGCTGTGTGCCAGCTTAGGAAGGAGGGGAGGGAGAAACACACTTTCATATGGCAGGGTCTGGGGTGGAAATGGAGACCAGAGATGCTCTCCAACTCTTGGCCACTTCTTTAGATCAATTTCATGGGAAGTTGTTGGTCTATTTCAAAGGTATTCGTGTAGTTTCCTTGAACCGAGACAATATCTTCTAGGATGGCATCGGAGGAGAGTGGCCATAAGATTCGGGACACTAAGCAAACTCACAGGACTCAGGAAACAAAGGCAACTTCAGAGATCACAGGGTCCCTGCACAGACAAGGTGGCAGGTCTGCACACAGCAGCTGGGGGAGGGGATGCTCTCTCAGATGTCTATAAAGGGCTCTGGACATACAGCTTTACTGGAGCTCCAATAACCTCATTTGCTTAACTAGACTTACATAGGTGGAATTTCTCTCTTATTTTATTTTTTTTCTTTTTCTTTTTCTTTTCTTTGTGGTTTTTTGTTTGTTTAATTGGTGGTGGCTCTTCTGCAATGAATAGGTACATTATTATTTTTTTTTTTTAAGATCTCTTGGGAGAAAAATCACACAGCAGCAGTTCTTACACATACTTAGGTAAGTGTGGACATCTGGTTAGTTTTTGAAAACAAAGCAGTGTAAGTGTGTGTGTGTGTGTGTGTGTGTGTGTGTGTGTGTGTTTGCTTTTCCCGAGGAAGGAGTTTGGAACTTAGATCAAGTTCATGAGGCTATGAAAAAACTGAAAATAAAAAATAATGTGGCAATCTGCCATACAAGATTGGAAAAATAGGTGGGGACTTTATACAAATGTGCTTATATATAAACACATAATGCATGTATGTTCTAGTTTCATTTCTGTTCCACTCCCCGCCCCATCATGCCTTCTTTGTTTTCTCAGATGAGGTCTTGTGTAGCCTAAGCTAGCCTCTAACCTACGGTGTAACAGGGAATGACCTTGAAATTCTGATCCTCCTGCCTCCACACCCCAAGTGCTGGGATTGGTGCATGTGTCACATCACCATGCCTGATTTATAAGATGCTGGGAATTGAATCTGAGCCCAAGATTTATATTTTACTGGGTTCTTTCAAAGGTCAAAGAGATCTCTAATTAAAAGGATTACTCCATCACATACTGTATGACTAATTATCGGAAGTGAATATATTGGAAGATCCTTTGGAATTCCCTCAAATCACTATTTGTCATTTTCTTACTACTTAATGTACTCCTCAGCTTAGCTGTCCATACGAATAAGGCCAGTGCTCGTGGGTTCTGCTCCACGCTTTTATATTAAAGTGGCTTTAGGTTATTCTGACCTGATTTAAGCCCTCATGTTCCTTTCTGAACATGACTCTAATTTTGATTGTTCACATTGTTCTAAGCTAGAGTAAATGCTCCCCAGAGGTGGAGGCTATAACACTTGTCAAAGAGTGTGCGCCTGATTCATCGCCTAACCTTACAGTTCTTTGTGCCATGCTAAGCACTCCATGGTTTCTCAATAAATATTAATAGAATGGAATTGAATTTACACTTTACTCATTTCACAAATAGGTTAAAGGAAGATTAACAATGTCACAGCAATAGTAGCAGGCTGAAGTAAAGAATAGCTGTGTACATCTTGCAATGTCTTGAATTTGTACAATTAAAGTGCCATATTCTGGAAAATTCTAAAGCTAGAGGAAAAATGTTTTTAATGTGTTACCTACACTTATTATTTGAAGGAGATTTGTTCATTTAGAGTACAATTATCAATGCTGCCTCATAGCAAATGAGCACAAAATATCCATTGAGGATTTAATAATTTTTCTGTATCTTCTCTAATTCTTTTTGTAAATTCTTTAATTTTTAAGTGCATGCAAAAGTGTGCATATGTATGTGTGTGTGTGCATGTGTGTGCGTGTATCTGTATATGGGTATATATGCATGAGTGAAGGCAATTGCAGAGAGGTCTAAAAGTGTACTGAATCCCTTGGAGCTAGAGTTTCAGGCTATTATAAACTGTCCCAACATGAGTGCTTGGGACCATACTCAGATGCCCTGCAGAAGCACCATGTGCTCTTGACTATTGAGCCCCCTAATTAGTTACTAAACAAGAGAATAAGGTGCAGGGTAATGTAGTAATGATCTGTATCATAGTGTAAGGCTATGCTGCAAATCAGTCTATTGAACACATTTTTAGGCTAGGAGTTCTGTGGTGGATATATGGCCAAAGCTACTTAACTTGGTTTCTTTTCTGTACTTTGATTTATGCCTTGAAGTGAAGTAAAAGTAAAACAAGTCCCCTCTCACTTATGAGCATCAAAATTTTATAAACACTGCTTTCAATCTGTAGCTACAAATACTCTCTGTATCCCTGTAAGGAAACGACCTGCCTTATAAAAAAATATTACATGTGTGAATCCAACACTCAGAATACTCCTTTTTTTTTAAGTTTCGTATTTCAAATAAATACAGCATTGCTAAGTTCTTTACATTTGGTTTTGTATTTTAAGAGCACTGGACCTCTTACTCACCAAACCCCTGAGATTTCTAAACTAGTACACACTTTTTCAATTACTAGATGTGCCTAGTATAAAGTATTTCAGATTAAATGAGAGTTGAGAAAGGCACTATAGCATAATTTTGTAGATTAACATTCCATTTTTATACTAAAAGTGTCTGAAGGGTTTGCCATAAAAAAGTGAAATTGCTTCTATAGCATATAATAAAATGAACACTTTATTATGAAGAACTTAGCTTGAGACTTGTTGGTTTAAGGAGTGTTTCTCTAGGTTCAAAAACTCCACCCTCCATAATGGCAGCACTTCCAAACAGCAGAGTGAGCAGTAATTCAACTGCTCTATGATTTTCACTAGAAAAATTAACAACTCAGAATGTCCATGACTTTTCCTGGCCAGTTATATCTCTTATTTTAAAAATATCTTGTGATAACTTGAACAAGAATGCCTCCTCATATATTGGAGTTACTGGTCCCTGGTTGGTGGTACTCTTTGGGGAGGTCAAGAAATCTTTGGGAAGTAGAATCTTGTTGGAGCAAGCATGTCGTCAGGGGAAGGCTTTGCCATTTAGAACATCTTCCTTCTTTCAGTTTGATGTTTGCTTCTTGTTTGTGGTTGAAGAGGTGCTCTCTCAGTTTCCTGTGCTGGCTGCCCTGCTGGTCACTTGTTTCCATGCCCTCTCTTGCCACTCCACTAGTACGTACTGCTAACCCTCTCGAACCACAAACCAAATTAAACTTTCCTAGAAGTTGTTTGTGGCAAAGGTGCTTTATCACAGCAAAAGAAAAGTAGCAAAACATATCTTATTTTTACTGACATAGGTAAACTGCACACATGAAGAGAGTCAATTATGCCACTGAGTCCATACTGTATAATGTGTACTAATCAAGTCCTACCTCTGTTTATCTAACCCTCAAGTTCTGAACCTCTAACAATACTTTTCTGCCTTGAGGTTGTCCATTTGTCAGCTTTCGCGTATGCCAGAGAACAAAGGTAGTCCCAGTCGTAGTTTTTCTGAACCTTTCAAGTTGCCATTTTTCCAGTGGATTTCACAGAACAGTTGCATCACTGTCCGTTGTACCGTTTGGAACTGCTGCCAATATGGAAGCTTGCGTTTCTTGATTCTGGATTGCATTATTACAAAGTTGCACCACAATGCCCAGCTTCTTCTTAACAAAAAAATCTCCACTTAGACATTGCATTTACTACTCTATGTAAGAGGTATGGCGAAGGAATATGTCTTATTAGTTCTTTCCCTCACCCAAAACAGTTCGGAAGAATAAGAATTTACTTTTCATGACAGTAATTTTAAAAATTAATATATTTATTCTTTAAAAATTTCATAATCTATAAAGCATATTTTGATCATCCAATTCCTTCTACTGCTCCCTCTAACTCCCTACATCTAAACAATTCTTTGTTCCAACTTCATGTCCTTATTTAGCAGCCTGTTACCTTAAGGCCTCAGCTATCTCACCAATCATATGTCTATATTTAGAAACAAAAACATCAGGGCTGGAGAAATGGCTCAGCAGTTAAGAGCACTGGCTGTTCTTCCAGAGGTCCTGAGTTCAATTCCCAGCTACCACATGGTGGCTCACAACCATCTGTAATGAGATCCAGTGCCCTCTTCTGATGTGTCTGAAGACAGCAACAGTGTGCTCATATACATATTAATAAATTAAAAAAAGAAATAAAAAGCTCAGTGAGTTTAATTGGTGTTACACACAATACCAATCTGTTAGAAAACAGGTGCTCACTGGGGCAATAGTGGTGTGACTTCTAGGAGTAATCAACCACTTTAAAACTTTTATTTGGGGCCTGCTCTATATGGGGGACTTCATTCCTGGTACTGTAGCCAAAAGCCCATTTGACTAAGAAAATTATAGGCCTTGGTGGAACACCTACAATTCAGTTAGTTGTTTTGCTAAATAATCATGTTGTCAAATTACCTTCTAAATATTCTTGCATCATTTTAAAACAGTTAGGGTTTAGTTAGTGTTTTACTGCTGTGAACAGATACCATGATCAAGGCAACTCTTATATGGACAACATTTAATTGGGGCTGGCTTACAGGTTCAGAGGTTCAGTCCATTATCATCACAGTTGGAACATGGGAGCATCCAGGCAGGCATGATACAAGAGGAGCTGAGAATTCTACATCTTCATCTGAAGGCTGCTAGCAGAATACTGACTTCCAGGCAACTAGGACAAAGCCCATGCCCACAGTGACACACCTACTCCAACAAGGTCACACCTACTCCAATAAGGTCACACCCTCTAATAGTGCCAGTCTCTGGGCCAGGCATATTCAAACCACCACAAATAGTAAACCAAAATAATGGTAAGTTTTGATGAATAAGAGTCATGTTATATTTCCTTATTCTAGAAGTCAGAGTAAAATGTTTCATTACTTAAAAAAAATTAATTTGATCCCTTGGGAAGTAAAATTTGAATTTGAAAACTTTTAAAATACAGTGTTTAATAATTTTTGATAATTTTAAGCAATATATTTTGATCATATTCAACTCAACTCCTCCTCATAACTTTTTCTAGATCTAGCTTTACCTCTCTAACCATCACCTTCTTAATTTCTGATTTTTACATAAAAATTAATAACCCTTTGGGTCCAATTTGTGCTGCCTGCATACTCTTTGATCTGAAGTCATCTATTGGGGCATGCCAATCTACTCCCTTAATGAAAACTAATTCTCCCTTCCTTAGCAGCTACCAATTATCCATAGAAGACTCCAGGAAGATTCTCTAAGGTTTTCTAGATAAGAGAAATTGAGAAAAACTACCCAGTAGAATTTTTTTATGATGGAAAATCTACAGACAATTTATGTTAGTAGTAGCACAATATATCATATGGTCTTTCTTCCCTTTCTAGAAGCATTATAGAAATACAGAGTAGTACACAAATGTACAAACATCCTTACAGTCATCTTTTAATAATCAATTATGATGGAAATGTTTATAGATATTTTTCCATATACTTTTCTTCTTTATTTAAAATTGTAATGATGTTTCAGAACCCAAAAATGCAAACTGTATTATGTGGCTTTGGTTCTTTTGTTTCCTTATGTTAAACTGTCAACTAAATCTTCCCCAGTGAAATATCTATTTTCAAAATTGTACAAGTCTGAATAACTGATTAAAACTTCTATGAACTGCTGAAATGTGGCAGATTAGAGACTAATTATCTTGGACTATATCCTAATAGACATTGTGTGTGTGTGTGTGTGTGTGTGTGTGTGTGTGTGTGTGTGTGTGTCTGTGATTATGAGGTAAAATCCCTTTTTGGTACAAGCACATGTTTAGCTTCCATCAACTCAAAGGCTAAGAGTATCATCAGGCAGCATCTGAGGCCCATAGTAGAAACTCATATTTCTCTAACTTCCTATCTGGTTTTCCTACCAATATATTGAAAACTGCATTCATGTGTTACTTTCTTTGTTTTATTACCAACAAATCTAATATACTACACACACGCACTAAATCACTATTTAAGAGTCTAGAGATAGCCCAAGGTAATTAGTCTCTAATTTGTAATATTTCAGCTCATCACAGTCACAGAAGATTTAAATCAATCAATCAGCCTTGTAAAACGTAGCGCATAGATGCTGTATTGAGGATGGGGATGGGACTTGAGTTGACAACTTAAAATAAGGAACAATCTTAAAACGTTACAGCACTGGAGCAAGGTATTTGCAGTAACCTGACTCTGTGTTCCAGGGCCATGTCATTTACTTTGGCTTCAGAATAAAATATCTCCTAATTCCTTTGTGGGGAAAGATGTGGTTTTACATCATCAAAGCACAAGGCATGACAAAATGACCTTTCTGTACATTTCTTGAGCTAAGCTCAAGGCTGTATACTTAATGCTATTTTAGTTTTGACAATTCACCATAACTTCAGGCTATGGATTAGTTTCTAGGCCTATTAACTCTGACTAGAGTGTCTTGGGTTCACTTGGAAATAGAAATATAGTATCTATCCTGCTTCTCTGAGAGATCCCTGAGTACCAGCAAAGGTTGTTCTCTTCAGATTTATGTTTCACCCATTCAAAAGATATTTAAGACATTTTGATTCTTCTCTGTGCAGGGGAATAACAAAATGAAAGGGAATCATTGGCCTTCATGAATTATCTTTCCAGTGGGGGAGAATGCCCATTCAAAGAGAAACAAACACACTATGATACAGGAATGAATAAAGTTCCTTTCCTCAGACTGGGGCAATCAACAAAGACTCCAGAAGAGGTTGTAACTCACATAAATGTGACAGATGAGACACAGTATTGATAATGAGGGCAAGTGAGACTTCTAAGTAAAGCAATGATCATGGAGTTTCAGGAGTATGCCTTCTCTCTAAGCAGCTGCAGGACCATCTTCCTGTGTGTGGCTCCCTGCCATTTTACTGAGTGCCTTGTGAAAAAGAGGAAGGGTGGGGCTTGGGTGGTTAAATGTTGTTCTCCTTATAGAGATAGGGGTTAGGCTTCTGAATTTTAAAGGAAGGGAAGGATAAATCATTGAATACCCAAGACTGGAATATGGCAAGACAATTTAACCAATAAAAATTGAGAGAGATAGAGATAGATAGATAGATAGATAGATAGATAGATAGATAGATAGATAGATAGAGAGAGAGAGAGAAGTGGGGAAGGAGAGAGGAGGACATTAACAATCATCCCAGGAAGACCCACCATTGAGAATATTTGCAAATGATAATATGATAATGCTATCAGGACTCATTTATTCCTCATCAAAGATAATAAACTTCACTTATAGATTTTTGGAAAATTGTATAGTTGTTTGTTTGTCTATTTTTCCTAGACTTAAGATTTGTTAAGGGAATACATTTACTTTAACTCCTTAGGGGTAGAAGGCAGAGAACTACCTATCCACTCAGCCTTGGGATGAACCATTCAGTAGTCCATCAGGTTCTGTGGGAATCTTACCTACTAGTCTGGATCAGTTTAAAGAAGCTTGCACAGCAAAAGATATGTGGAAATGAAGTACATGTCAGTTTCCTCAAATATTGAATATAGATCCTGTGTCCTTTACCTTGGAGAATAGTTTTAAGGACTCAGCTAAGTCACTCAAATGAGATACTGACATGACCTGGTAAAAACTCAATGGAGGTTGGTAATTGTTGTAATGTCACTCTTACAAATAACTATGACTAAAAGTGAAGAACTTCATATCAATTAGTACTATTGTCCTAAAAATTTGATCAACTGAAACATCCTTGATTTTCCAAATCATGAAGACATTTGTTGAGATTGAACTTTAGAATTGGTCTCTAATAAGATGGAGTAAGTTCATAAAAGGTTTTACACAAACCTATAGGAAGGGGATGAGTAAAAGAAAAAAAGAAGGAGAGAGGTCAGTGTTTGATTGAAGGCAGCATTTTTCATGTCAATAATAAAGAGTTCAGGGAGTTTGCCTGATCAAGTTTATTAAAATTCTCAATGAGCTTTTTAGCATCTTAAACAATCTCTAGGAACTCGGTGGAAAATCATCAGGAAGCTGCATACTGTGTTAGGGGGTATCAGGTTAGTGATTGCCCACTGACACATTCAGAACCGGCTGTCATCTCTAAGGGAACAGTCTAAGTGACATTACAAGAATGACAAGGATTTGCAGTTATGGCCATTTGTATGGCGGATATTAGTGAAAGAAGTATATGTTCCTTTCTCCATCTCTTCTTGACACGGCTCACTGGAGATTATGTTGGTAAATTTTAAATTCACTTTGAGTTTTCTAACTTTTGTCATCTTAAAAGTAGTTAAGAGGACAAGGTAGCAGAGATGACTCAGTGGTTTTAAAGTGCACATTGCTTTTATTGAGGACCTGAGTTCAGCACTAAGCAACCACCTTTGGCAGCTCACAGCTACCTGTAACTCCAGCTCCAGGAGATCTGACACCCTTTCATAGCTTCCATGAGGATCAATACTTACATACACATTCCTTCATACCCCACACTTACATCCATAATCTAAAATAAAATAAATTTTTAAATGAATTTTTAAAAATTTAGACTGAATTTTTATAGAAGCAACATGATAAACTCTATACTAATATTAAAGAGATGTATGTTTGTTGTAAATATTTAATCTCAGTTTCGAGTTTCTACCCCATCTTTCATCATTCACTGATGATGAAAGGCATACAACATTTATATTTATAATAAGTGGTAATCAGGACTAGACCTGGCCCGATAGCTACCCTCTAAGCTATTAGAATGTATTTCCCTACCAATAACCCTGAATTAGAACTTGCTATGTTCCATTCTGGGCTACTCTTAATTCCAATTGGCCAACCCTCATGCCATGTATTCATAACTTAACCCATGGTGTCTCTCCTTTCTCCATTTCTTTCTCTCCTCTTTCCTCATGTTCTCCTAAGACCCTAAGCAAGGAACCCCTCAATCCCACCTATCTCTCTTCTGCCCAGCTACTGGTGGTAGGCATCATTATTTACCAATCAGGGATAACTTGGTGGGGCAAGGTTACATACTGTCACTTGTGTACCAGCAGATTTTTCATCCCCAGGAGCAAACAGCTCTTGGGGGCCAGTATTTTTTGAGACAGGGTTTTTCTGTATAGCCCTGGCTGTCCTGGAACTCACTTTGTAGACCAGGCTGGCCTCTAACTCAGAAATTTGCCTGCCTCTGCTCAAGTGCTGGGATTATAGGCGTGTGCCACCACCGCCTAGCTGGGGACCAGTATTTAGTATTAGCACTACAATACATTCCAAAAACCCAAAAACTCAACACGTTTATATGTTTTTATATTTAATATGTTTAATAAGTTATTATTTAAAATTTTAATTCTGTGCTAGATTTATGTCTGAGTCTCAGGTTCCAAAGATGACACCGTAAGTTTCTCATGGACATCTGATAAGTGGGACTGTTTAAATAGACCTAGAATCCAGACACTTCTCTGGTAGTGCCATCTTACTTGTTTGACCTGGGATGCTTTCTCTCACAGTAACTTTTTTTTTTCTGTTCTTTGAAAAATAAGTCACTGAAAGAAGACTATTCTCAGAGGCTTCTATAGTGGGTGTCTTAGTTTAGGTTTTACTGCTGTGAAGAGGCATCATAACCAAGGCAACTTTTATAAAGGACAACATTTAATTGAGGCTGGTTTATAATGTTAAAGCTTCAGTTTGCGATCGTCATGGTGGAAGCATGGCAGCCTGTAGGAGGACATGGTGCTGGAGAAGGAGCCAAGAAATCTACATCTTGATGTGAAGGCGCCTAGAAGACTGTCTACAGCAGGCAGCTAAGAGGAGGTTCTCTCCTGTGCTGGGCAGAGCTTGAGCACTAGGAGACCTCAAAGCCTGTCTACACAGTCACACACAGTTTCTGACAAGGCCACACCTATTTCATGAAGACCACACCTCCTAATAGTGCCACTTCTCATGGGCCAAGCATATTCGAACCACCACCATGATATGTTGTAATTGGCTATCTTTTTTTGTAAGGTTTTATCATGTGACAGTACTAACACAGACATGCTCCCTCATTTTCAGTTGACCAATACTTACATAACCGACTACGTTGTGTCAGCCGCTTGTTTTGTGACCAACGAGTGATTTCAAACAAAATACAAAATAAGAATTGACCCCCTCATGCTTAGTAAGTTACACCATTTCCAACGCGTGTGTAATTCTGTGGAGGGTAAAAGAATAAACTTTGCTTTGGGATTATTTTGAGTAAATGTGAAATTGATTGATCATATTTAGGTATCTTCTGACATAGGAAACCACTAATGTTATAATAAAACTATATAAAAATATTATAATAAAACTTTATTGTAATAAAGCATTTAAAAAACGGTAATCAGAACATTGAAGGAAAGGGTTCTGATTCTAGTGTCCATTATGAATAATACTACTTTAAAAAGCTGGCCAGTATGACACAGTAAGTTTTCTATGAAAGGAATGATAGAAGCATTAATGAGTTAATGATTTCATCTTAAGACTAATATGCTTTGAGATGAAGCTAACATCTCATAAAATTCCCTATGTTCTAATAACCTTATTGGAGTCTATGACTAAATCATTTTGTTAAAAAGGCCTTGGGAAATGCTTTTTGATGCGAAAATATGCAATTAATATTCTGAAAGAGAAGTCCCACACCATTGAAAACATATTTACAAAGTCCTTAGACAGAGTTCAAAGGTAGAAATAAATTGTGATGCCCTTCTCTGATGAAAAATTATAGACAATGCATCAATTTAGCTTATATTTTAAGTCAGCTTTATTCTCAGTAATGGAAATCTCTTATCAAATGCCCTACATAAAATTGGAAAGATTTGTCAAAAACTTCTCTTTCATTTTTTTTAAAAAAAGTATTACATTATCTATTTTGAAACTGTAGCTAAGACAAATTTTGAAAGTACTTGTAGTTTTCATTAGTCCAATAATGAGGCTTTTTCTTGCATTTTAGAGCAGAAGGTTTTATAGCCTGATGTGCCAAACAGAATTTCAATGTTCTTAGTGAGTCTAATGATAATGTCACATTTTGAAGCAGAGAGTGACTGACTGGATTCTAAGCAGAGCAATTTTCAAGCCTAAATTTTAAGTCAAAGCTCACACGGCAATCTTCTGCTATGCTCTAATGCAGCTTACTTGAATCTAAATCTAGCCATGCTGGTTTTCCTGGCCACATCTGCAGAAGGATACATCTTCCATAAACACATTTTCTGGTAAATTGTTCTGACTCCAAGGTTTTCTTTTTAGGGGAAGTGTCAAGTGGTCAAATTGATGCTGTTTTGACCCCATTCACAATGACTGACATAAAGACAAGTCACTCAAAGAAAGCAGAAGTGGACCATTTATCACATTCCAGAACTGGAACTTTAAATATATGTTAAGATGCTTAGATGGATAAGGAGCAAAGGGTCCCCTTGACTTGAGGTTTCTATGCTAATCATTTTGGGTACTCTATGACCATGAGGAAGCAGAGAGATGGAAGACTGTAAATACTGACAGAGTACTAGAGACAAGAGTCTTCACAGAGAGAAGTTAACATAAAGTCGCTATGCCTAGCTGGGGGTATCTTGGAAGTCCCCAGGCCAGTCTTCCCTCTAGCTCTGTTGTGCCTCCTACACACACACACACACACACACACACACACACACACACACACACACA
>JADRCD010178768.1:0-22688 GCA_019843815.1 Montemys delectorum
ACACAAATGCCAGCCCAGGCTACTATACCCAGCAAAACTCTCAATTACCATAGATGGAGAAAACAAGATATTCTATGACAAAACAAAATTTACACAATATCTTTCCACAAATCCAGACCTCCAAAGGATAATAGATGGAAAATATCAACATAAGGACCAAAACTACACCCTAGAAGAGAAAAGAAAGTAATCTTTCAACAAATCCACACAAATCTAATTCCACCTCATACAATAAAAACAAGAAGTGACAATTACCTTTTCTTAATATCTTAATATGAAAATTAATATTACCAACATATCCTAATCGATTGAAATCCAAAAATATGAGGAATTGAAAATTTGTTGATTGTCACCCAATGGTCTCTCTAATTTGATAATTGGAGAAATAGATCCAATATTGTACAATCTATATATACTTTCAGCTTGTTTGTGACAGTGTTTTGCTGCGTATAATGTAAGGGTCTTGAAATCTTGCTTCTCTTATCTCAACCTCTCTATTAGTATTGTTTATTTCATGTTTTTACACCATACTATGGTTTTCAGAACAGCTTATATATTTCCAAAGTATTTATATACCCAAGGGAGACATAAACAATTAACTTGGGAGGTGGCTTGTAGGAAAGAGAACAACAAAGAGTGAGACTGAATGTTTTGCTTGACATTTCTAGCTCTTGTATCAAGTTTGAAGAAGAGGACTTTATAAGTTACTCTTTCTCTGAGGTGAATGCTTTTCAAAATCATCATAGCCAATGAACTAGATTCTTATCCTCACCTAATGTCTGTACCACCTTCCATGCAGAACCATTGTTCATTGAAACTGTTGGTGAATGACTTTATGGATAGAGCATCTTAATACACATATCATTTCTTAAATGAATGTAACCTGTTCTCTGTGGGTTGAGAATAAAGTCACACACTCAAGTCAAATAGCTTTTTGACCATAGCAGGAAGTCTGTATCTAAAAATCGTGCCTACAATTCATTCCTTGGCGCAGCAGAACTGTCAACTCTCAGCTTAGTTATGATAGAGGTAAAATCCTTTGGTGATGTGAGGGTCATTGAAGTACAACCTTATTACAATGAAATCCAATGTCTAAAAATTGTCCTTATTTTGGGCTTATACCACAGAAAGAGCCAAGATTTTAAACTCTACTAAATACAAAACAAACAAACAAAAAGACTTTACATATTTATGTTCATTTAAGAAAATACTAGTAGTGATATTATTTTGAAATATACACTTAATATGTTTGGAGTTATTTGAAGTTTATAGTGAGAAAAGCATATTTATTTACAGTATTGCTGTAGACAAGCATCTACATAACACTGTTAAATTGATTGTTTTTTATTAAACAACTTTTATAATACTCATTTTTATTATAATATTTTATAAATTTTAAGGAATATGACAAAAAAGTTATTGTAGGTATTGAAGGGGGGGTCTCTGGGAGGAGTTCAGGTGCAAAAGGGAAACAAGAATGTGATTTAATTCTATTTACTTAAAATATGTTTTTAAATGTTAACAAATTCAGACAAATTGAAATCATGTAACTTTTCTCATCATAATGCAATAAAAGTTAAAAAAAAAAGAAAAAAATAAAGGCAAACAATTGAACTTAATTTAACCAATGAAGCCTTTAGAGAGAGATGGGAGTACAGCCAGGTTTTCTCTAATTTTCTTTCTGTTCCTTCTTTCACACTTACCCTATTGTCTTTGCCCCAGACAGCATAGACATAAAAATGACAAAGATGAAGAATTTTCTTACTTGACATGAATGTATTTCCTGTACCAAAGGTTTATAGGATCTATATTCTCTCCTGAGTTTATAGGATCTATATTCTCTCCTGAGTTCATAGGATCTATATTCTCTCCTGAGTTTATAGGATCTATATTCTCTGCTGAGTTTATAGGATCTACATATTCTCCTGAGTTTTTTGCATGATAGCATTAACTATGACATTCTGCTTCTCCATGAGGTTCTATATCCTTATGATCTGAAGATGTCCTGACTAATCTCTCAAACTCTTAACAGTGGTAATAAATCTCATGTAGGTCTTTTTCTGTCATAATTTCTC
The DNA here is from genome assembly GCA_019843815.1 of Montemys delectorum. Taxonomy (NCBI): domain Eukaryota; kingdom Metazoa; phylum Chordata; class Mammalia; order Rodentia; family Muridae; genus Montemys; species Montemys delectorum. The sequence continues at coordinate 2,076 of JADRCD010178768.1, forward strand.
ACTCTACCATGAAAGCTGCGGCTGAGGTTTTCCCAGATATTTTAGGTCTGGGTATTGTTTGGGAGTTTCTCTCTGCTCACAGGAAATCTACATATATTTATCTATAATTGAAGTACAATAACTCCTCTTTCCTTTCTCTGTAATCACAGGCAAGTCTTAACTTTTGTCAGGAAGCACTTTTTAATCAGAAGGAAGTGCTGGTTCCTTCATTATCCTCAATTCAGAACAGAAATGAGTTGTCCGTAATTCATGCAACTTTCTGTAAAGAAATCCAAATAATTCTGTCTCATGAATACTTAGTCTTGTCAGCCTTGTTCTGAGTGGCACATTATCTGAATCAGATTTAGAGCCTTTGATATATTCCATAAACTCTGTAGTCTAGATATCTACACTCTCTCAAACACATACATTGTAATGCAAGCCAAAGGGAGGCAGTAGAAAGTCATGGGAATGGTATCTTAGATGTGTGGCTAAGAGTTTATTTATAAGAGACCACCATCACCCTTTATTCATTAAGGGTTGAATAGAAATGACTATCTACTTACTATAGAGAAGGAGCTCACCAGGTATGCAATCTGAGAATGTCTTGACCATGGGTATTACTGCTTTGAGATCCATGATGAACTACTTTGAATACTCTGGCTTCCTGGTTTAAGATAATCTTATAGTGGCTCAATTAGTTTAAGATACTACTGGATTGGATGGCTTAACACCAACAGTAAGAATCTGTCCAAAATAGAAAATTGCTTTAGTTCTAATGTTGTCTTATGTGAAAAATAGTGGAATCTTTTTCAGCATGGTAGGTAATATTTATTTAGAATTATAATGTTGAGAGAGACAAATATTATATTTAACAAGTATCTTCACATTTATTTTGTTCAATATTTACTCCCTCACAGCTATACATAGACCCTATGATATATGATGCAGTAAAGTAATACATGTCCTTATAAAGATCATACTATAAGCAGATCAATCTACCTATCATCTATCTATCTATCTATCTATCTATCTATCTATCTATCTATCTATCAAGTTATGTATCACTTTTTAAAACACTGAAACAAGTAACGTGAAGTTCAATTTCTCCAGTGTCTTGAATCTGTCTTTTTTTTTGAGTCTGAGTGTCTCTGAAACTATGCCTCATTTTTCTTTCACAGGGCTTTGTGCACACTTTTTAGTACACACGTATCTGTGTCATTCTTTAGATCAGTGTCTATTCTCAGAGTCAACATGAGCCTGCCAAACTTAGGTCCCCACTCTGATCAGATTAATTTACTGTGGCCCAAATATTAATGTGTAAGACAAATAGTGTAGTGATTTATGTTCTGGCTGTGGATCAATTAAGGGATAGCAATAGCTGAGAATAAGGTGTAGAATATTTAACAATTTATTAGTAAAGTCCTTCCATGCTCTCAACTCTGTAGTAAAATATAGCACAACATACTGCTGTTATGGTGAGTGTCTTTGGCATTCTGATATGATGCAGATACATTTACAATGTAGTCTGACTTAGAGTAGTTTGATTATAGATTCAAGAATCACCTGTATATTTAACTAAGTGACACCAATCTCTTTCCTACTGTTACACCACATTTGGGGTAGCTTTCTTTAAGGATAAATGATATCTTGAAATATGTTATATGAAAAGAAAAACCAAACCAGTTAACAATACCTATGTTAGGAAAGTTCTATCTTTAAATAGAAAGTAGTACAAATAACAGATCTTGATCAATCATTAGCAAATAAAAATTGTGCTTATTAACATTTAATTTTCATAGATGTGTGCTTTGAGAAAAACCTCTCCTGACTATAAATAGGAATGCATCTCCTACATCCTGTATTCCATGTAAAATACAACCTTAGCCACATAATGAAATATGACTATACATTAATTCTTTTGTGATAGCTCCATTCAGAGAAGATATCTCCAGGTGGGTCCCAGATATCTAATCCCCAAGAAACACAAAAGAAGATGGAGCTTCTCCCAGAAAAAGTAAGCCAAAGATCCGCATTCCATAAGTGACGCAAACAAAATAAGAAGCATTTCATCATAGTCATTTATCTAGCACTGCATATGAAGCTATGATTAATGATTAATTGCCACAAATATACATGATACGATATATGAAAATATATGGATGTTTATTTCTTTTACTAAATTAATTAATTCTTTTTTTTATTCTATGTCCTAAATGTTGCCCGCTTTCAGTCCCCCCTCCCAGCGTTTTTTCCTCTGTTCCCCCTCCACTTCGCCTCTGAGAGGGTGCTGCCCCTATGTATCTGGGAACTCTTTTTTTAGGATAGGTGATTTCCAAGTATAATGGACTGGACTTTATAAGTGAAAATCATACTTAATAATTTTAATAATTGTTCAAAAATAGCTTCTACTATGTATTGTTTGTTACTAGAAGAGAAAGAGCTCTTTTAATTGGACAGATAGGGGGAAATATGGGTTGCCCTGATATTTGTATTCTGATGTTAACTCTGTTTCCTCAAGAGGGGTTGTCCCTGATGAGCAGTCCATCTTGTACTCAGGTGGTCTCATGTGAATCTTCTCCCCATTTTAACTAGTCAATAAAGGCTAGAGCCTTTGTTTGGGCAGTGGGGGCGGGGAGGTGGAACTGGAGCATCAAGAAGAAATCAAAAGGGGAAGGAGAGAAGAGAGGTCGGAGAAAGAGAAGGAAGAGGCAGTCATTGACCAAAACAACATGGCCAGGAGAAACCTCAAGTAGCAAAGAGTCATATAGCTGGGGAATAAGTTAGTGTAGTGTTAGACTGGCCTTATCTAGGCATATAGCTTATAATTATAACTGGATTGTGTGTTTTTTATATGGGCTTATTGGGGTTGGAAATTCCAGTCCCAATTCCCTGGGGACACCAGGTCTCTACAGGGTTAGGTACATCCTCTCCAACTGAGGCCAGACAAGGCAGTACTCTGCTACATATGTGCCAGGGGCCTTGGACCAACCCATGCATGCTCTTTGGTTGGTGGCTTAGTCTCTGGGAGCTTCCAGGGGTCCAGGTTAGTTGACACTATGGGTTATTTATGGATTACTATCCCCTTCAGTTCCTTCAATCCTTCCCCTAACTCTTCCATAGGAGTTCCTGACTTCAGTCAAATGGTTGACTATAAGTCTCTGCATCTGTCTCAGTCAGCTGTTGGTAGAACCTCTCAGAAGACAGACATACTAGACTCCTGTCTGCAATCACAACGTAGCATCAGTAATAGTGTCAGGGTTTGGTGCCCACCCATGGGATGGATCTCAAGTTGGGCCAGTCACTGGTCAGCCATTCCTTCAGTCTCTGCTCCATTTTGGTGCCTGCATTTATTTTAGACAGGAACAAGTTTGGATCAAAAATTTTGAAGGTAGGTTGGTGTCCCCATTCTACCACTGGGGGCCCTGTCTAGCTACTGGAGATGGTCTCTTCAGGTTCCATCTCCCCACTGTTGGGCATTTTGGCTAAGGTCACTCACATTGAGTCCTGGGAGCCTCTCACATCTTAGGTCTCTGGGACTTTCTAGAGGTTCCCCCACCACCGCCCAGAGGCTTCTCTTTTTAATGGCATATAACCTTCAGTTATAAAGGTTATGAAGACATTTAACTTTAACTGTTTTAGTCTGATTATAGGAAGTAGTTTGTGTATTAATGATGCTACTTTAAACAAAAATATAGCTTGGGCATTAAGGAAGGCCTTATGTTGAAATTTAAAACAAAAGGCCTTATGATGAAAGAATTTGGCTTACAAATAGGAATGTACATTTTGAACAATACATCCACATTGAAAAGCATATTAGTAACATTTCATTGATATTTAAAAGCATGTAAGTACCTAAAATAATACATTTTGTTCATTATAAAAGACAGCTGCTTCCCAGTTTGCTCAACCTTACTGAGTTCGGCTGCTTCCTGTCTCCTTGACTAATTTTTGGTAATCTCCCACAGGCTCCAGCAATTTGACACTCTATATCATCTTCTCACAGCAGAAAGCAGCACTGCCCAACAGGTACATCCAGTGATCCTACTGACTCAGAAACACTTTCCTAAGCACCCTAATGCTCTCACTTTCTCCAGCACAGAAGACTAGCATAGGACCCTTTGTTAGGTATCTTTTGCAGCCTTTATCTCTATTTGAAATATTTTAAACATACATCGTTAGACTTAGCCTCAAAATCTAATATTAGAGACAATCAAAATATGTCTAACTTGCATTTCCTGTGTCTGTGGAACAAAAAAATTATCTGGCTCTTAAGCAAACTAATGAGGAAATTAGACATATTCTTTGGGATTAAGGGATGTGAAGATTTTGTCTCTCTACAAAAGACATAAAAGGCTAGATTAATACTAGTTAGATAATGTCTATGATCATTTTTATAACAAACACTTTGGGCAGTATATCAAGAACAACTCTCTGGGAGTGTCATTTATCTTAATCTTCATTGTGAAAATTCAAACCTATCTCTACAAAGCAAAAACCAGAAAACACTAAACTTTTAGGATCTTGCATTTCCTACTATCAATTTGATTTGTTCTTGGTATTTTAAAATCAGAGAAATATCTCTATTTCTCAGGTGACATCTACTAAAGAGTTTTAGATTTAGGGGTAACTTGGAAAGGAAATAGAAATATTTCACCAAGAAGTGTTTTCTAGTTATATACACATTTAATTTTGTACTTGTCCTTTGTTTTATGAGGGTAACAAAGCAGTGAAGGCTTCATCCCCAGTTATACAGATGCTTGGGAACACATAATCACTATGGGAAGCTGGGCAGTTGCCAATAGTCCATTTTTATTATCTTAGCATCTCTAAATACCCTTCACTGGCATCCTTCATCTTCATAATTCAGCACAAATTTGTCATCTGGGGCCCTCAGAACTATCCAGAGACAATATCTTTCATGGTAGTATAAATGAAATTGCCTTTTATTTCCTCCAAGGAGATAAATACATTTAAAACAGAATATATAACTCCTTGAACATTATAGAAAACTTACTATACTTTATTTAGGTCACCATAAATTATTACAATATAACTACTTTTTGGGGGGGGGGGTGAGACAGGGTTTCTCTGAATAGCCCTGGCTGTCCTGGAACTCACTCTGTAGACCAGGCTGGCCTCGAACTCAGAAATCCTCTTGCCTCTGCCTCCCAAGTGCTGGGATTAAAGGCATGCACCACCACCGCCCGGCTAACTACTTCTTATAGACTTTTTTTTTTATTAGATATTTTCTTTATTTACACATCATATGATTTCTCCTTTCCCAGTTTCCCCTCCAAAAAACAAACAAACAAACAAACAAACAAAACCAACAAGAACAAACCTCTGTTGCCTCCCCCTTCCCCATGCTTGCCACCCCACCCTCTCCCACTTATTGGCCCTGGCATTCCCCTACACTGGGGCACCGAACCTTCACAGAGCCAAGGGCCTCTCCTCCTATTGATGATTGACTTTGCAATCCTCTACTATACACATGCTGCCAAAACAATCAGTCCCACCATGTATAGTCCTTGGTTGGTGGTTGAGTCCATGGGAGCTCTGAGGGTACTAGTTAGTTCTTATTGTTGTTCGTCCTAAGGGGCTGCAAACCCTTCAGCTCCTTTGGTCCTTTCTCTAACTCCTTCATTGGGGACCCTGTACTCAGTTCAATGGATGGCTGTGAGTCTCTTTTAAAAGTTTGTTTTTATATTGCATATGTCTCTATGGTTTTATGTGAACAATTGTTTTCAATGTTGCTTACTTGTAATCAGTCCCCCACATAATTAATTTTTGACTTCTAACCTTTGGAAAATATTTAAGTATATACTAAATTTGGACATAATTTAATCTTTTTTTATCTATTTAACATATTATTCCCATTGATATTTCAGTTTAAAGCTCTAGGGTACTACATTCCCAAGAGTTTAGAACTACCTTTTCCTACCAAAGCAAAGTTGACCAAATCATTTTCGGCATCTCCAGTTTTTTTCTTGCTTTTGTTTCTATATTAGCCAGGGTTCTCTAAAGGAACAGAGTTCTAGATTAAGTGTGTATATATATGCATAGGTAGATATGGATATATACAGGGGATGTATTAGTATGGCTTACAGGCTGTGTCCCAGCTAGTTCAACAATGATTTTCTACTAATGGAAAGTCCAAGAATTCAGTCTGTAAGGCTAGATGTCTCAGCTGGCCTTCACTATATGCCTGAATAAAAGAAGAAGCTTCTAATGCCAGTGAAGGAATGTTTAGTGTGAGAAAGAACAAACAGACAAAAAGAGAGCAAGCTTCATTTTTCCATGCCCTTTAGACAGCCAATAGAAAGTGTGGTCCAGGTTAAAGATGGATTTTCCTATCTCAAAAATATTTGAATTGAAAGTTATCTTCCCATCTCAAAGATCCTGATAAGAAATGGGTCTTTCCACTCCATATTACTTAAGAAACAGTCCTAATAGGTGTGTCTAGATCTTTTTGTTTTAGTTCATTCCAGATGTAGTTGACAACCAAGAATAGCCACCACAATCTTGATTTTCCTTAAAGGAAATTCTGCCACAATAGATTTTTTGTTGTGGGTTGCCTCAGCACTGTTTGTATTTTGATGCTAATCTTGCCCCCTATGAGGAGCAGATCAAGTACTCAGGTGATTCCACCGTGAACCTGCTGCTCAAATAAAGGTTAGAGCCTGTGATTGAGCAGTGGAAGGGAAAAGCAGGGCTGGAAATTTTAGAGAAGGGAGAGAGGAAGGAAGAAGAGGGAGATGAGACAGAGGATGGAGGGAGAAGAAGATGGAGGAAGAAGAGGTGGGAAGATGGAGCAGATCCACGTGGCCTGAAGGAGCTGCAAGTAGCTAAGGATTTCATAGCTGGGCAATAGAGTAGTGTAGTGTCATATCTGCCTAATCTAGGTGTACAGCTTGTAAATATATTAAATGAGTTGTATGTTCTCTGCATGGGCATATTGGACTTGGAGATTTATGCATGCAATTCTAGCTGGTATAAATACAAGGTCTCTAGTGTTTTTCTTTCATGGGACTAGAGGGAGCTGAGTGAGACTGGAGTAGCTGTTGGCCTTCTGTAGATCAGCCACAGGAGTGGGTGGCCTGAGGAATTCAAGCAGTAGTTCTAGGCATTTTCAGGAAAAACTGGTTTGGTCAACTTAGCAAGCCAGCCACAGGGACCAGGGCCACTTGGAGCTAGCTGTGGGGGCTGGATGAGACTGCAGTTGCCAGCACCAAGCCGAAGGAAGCATGGGTTATTTTTAAAATTACACACTACAATTTTTCTGAAGATACTTCTTTTATAAATGCAGATGGAACATTTTCAAAATCATGCAACCAAATTAATAATATGCCTTGGGATCACTGAAAAATATGTAGCCTAACTGCCCTTTTGCTGTAGACTCACTTGTTTAAGTTTAACCTGCTTTTAAAACAGCAAGGTAAGCAACTATCCTAGGCATAATCAGCTGTTACAGTTAACCTAAGATGACTGTGTAGGGCTGGAGAATTTTAGAATTAAGAAAAAAGGAGCATTTAGTAGAAATGTATTAGTAGAAATGTATACTGTATAACCTTTACCTAAAAGGGCATGGAAAATCTCTGTAATGAGCCAAGAATGTAGGCTGACCAGTTTCAGGAACCTGTTGGACACAAAGGCCCCCCCCCCCCAGCTAGGTCCAAGAACAAAAAGCAAGATATAAGCCATCTGGGTGGTTCTTGGGAACGGTCAGCCATAAAGTGAATAACATTGACCAGATCACATTCTTGTGGATAATGAGTGTGTGTAGGATGTTTTCCTTATGATCCTGACTCAATCAAGGGTTGGGTCCCTTTAGAATTTTCCACTGTTTTCTTGTTATGTGTCCTTGGTAACCCCCTCACCCACTTAGTTTGTGGTTTTCCCTTTTAATACTCACTTCTTGTGCTCGGGGTCAAGCTCCTCTGCCCCTGCGAGGGTTACGGGTTTGTCCCCAGTATACTGGCTTCCCCTGAATAAACCTTATGCTGTTATCTCAAGATTGGTCTCTTGTGAGTTATTGTGTGGTCGTGTCATCCCGAGACTTGAGTCAGGGTCTCTCCAGCTCTAGGGATCTTTCATTTGCAGAGATTCAGTTTTAAACTATGTATTTGTCCATGCCCCTTATCCCAAATAATGTGTATCTTTGTGTGTGTAGTATTCATCTGTTGAAAAAAGACAGCAAGTTAAAAGCAATCTTCACTAAAACAAATATCCCATAAATGTTGGAAACATGTTGAAGCTTATTACCAACATCTACATGTATCAAGCTATCATGAGTATAGTTTCTCTACCATTCTCTACCATAATCTCAGAGCATATTTCGCTTTCGTTCTTACAGTGTTTTTGTCTCTTCTTTTGAACTGTTCCCTGAGCTTTATGTGCAAATGACTGATGCTAAATGTATCCATTGGGGCTCGACGTTCCAAATTCAGTTGACCTCTGCATGTAACCAGTTGTGGTTTGCCTGTAATGGTCCGTATCACTGCAACAGGAAGCTTCTTTAACACAATGAGAGACCGTAAATCTGTCAGCAGATTTTTTCTTCCTCTTTTCCCCAAGATCTAACCCCAAGTCTCAACCTCAGCTCTGTAGTAGAATACTTCTGCCAGCCTTCCCTGCCTCCTGTTTCCATCTTCTGTGGATCCCACATATCTTCTTTTAACCTTCATCCTGCAACTCTTCATTTTGTCACAACCTCCAACCCCACAGGTACTCCCTACTAATCCAAGGGTCACTCCTGCCAGGGTAGTAAGTAGGTTGGCAGCAGGTCCACAACTGTTCTTCTACTCCTTCACATCCAAATTCTTCACTTATTCCAAGCTCTATAGCAAGGAAAACAAAATCTGCAGCAGTTTCTCTTTCTTCTCTGACCCCATCCAGGAATCAAATCAGCATCTAGACTTATAATCATTCCAATCTCAGATGGTTATACACTGGCTTAAAAACACAATCAATAACAGAGAAGGCAATAGGTTTCCATAAGTGCAAAGGTATTTTACCACAGTAGACCTGAAATATTGAAACATAGCTTAAGCACAAGAAAGACTCTAAAATTGCTAGTATAAACATGAAACAGGAAATTAACAAATCATTTTTTAAAATTCATGAAAACACAAAGAGTGGAAGGAAATGAATAAAACTGTTTAAGACCTGAAAGTAGGCATAGACATAATAAAGAAAAACACAAACTAAGAGAATTCTACAAATGAAAAACTTAGAAATTTGAACAGAAACTAAAGATAAGCTTTAAGAACATAATACAAGAGACAGAAGAGAGAATCTCAGGAATTGAAAAGAAAAAAACCTAACATAAACCATTCAGGTTATCTGGAACACTATGAAAAGATCAAATCTAAGAATAATAGGAATAGAGGAAGGAGAAGAATTCCAGCTCAAAGCAACCCCCCCCCAAAAAAAAAAATCCATTTTTTTCTACATCCAAGAAACACACTTCATCAGCATGGGTAGACAGAGTTAAGGGTTGAAAAAGATATTTAAATAAATGAATCTATCTAAGAAGCAAGCTGATATAACTATTCTAATATCTAACAAAATAGACTTCAAAACAAAACTAATCAAAGAATAGATAAGGACACTATGTACTCATCAAAAAAAGTCACCAAAATTACATTTTAATTCTTCTTTTTAATTTAATTTTATTCCTACTGGTCTTTTGACAGCATTCATATCTATATGTGGATATCAGATCTCCTGGGCCTGAAGTTAAAAACAGTTGTGAGCTGCTATGTAGGTTCCATAAATTGAACCAAGGTACTCTGGAAGAGAAGCCAGTGCTCTTAATTGCTGATCCATTTTAACTCTTAACATCTATGTACCCAAAACAAGGGTACCCACGTTTGTAAAAGGAACATTACTACATCTTAAATTACATACTGAACCTCACACAGTTAGTGGAAACCTTCAATATCTTGCTCTCACCAAGAGACAGTTTACACCAACTGCCACGCTCACTCGTCTACTCCAGTCATATCCGAATTATAGGGAGTAAAAGCCTAATTAAGGATGAGAGGCGTTATGGCCCCAAAAGGGAGCTTGTGCCTCCTGGGTATTCAATTGCTGGCATCTCCTAACTCAGACGTGTTCCAGATTAGTCTTTCCAATCGTCAACAAGCCCTCTGATTTAGGCATAAAAGGTACCCCAAGAAATGATTCATAAATGATTAAGATTGGGCATCGTTTCCTGGCCAGCACAATGTTTTCAACCTATCCTAATTCAATTCCAAGCTGTCCTTAGCTTGGAATTTGTCTCAAGGAGTCTGCCTTACCAGACAGGTTTTCCTCAGAGCTAGCAACAGAGGTCAAGCACGTTCCTTAGGGCAGTCCCACAATAGTCAGAACTGTTTTACATACTAGAAAGTAATGGAAGGGCTTTCCTCACTCAAGGACAGTAGCTAGAACTGTTCGTTAGATCGGAACTTCCTGGTGCTTGCCTCAGCAGGGAGGGCTCCACTGCTCTTCTGCCTGCTTCATACCTGGCTACCTGATCCTACCGACCTTGATATGGTGGTCACTTGCCTACGTGATCTCAGTCTTGCGCCCCTTGCTGTAACCCCCGCCCACCTACATGACTCTTGTCATTTGCCCTGTTTTCTGTATATCATATAAGCCTGGTTTTCACTTTGTGCACTGGGACTTGGACTCACACTTGAGACTCGCACTGGCACACTGACTAGAACCAGAACTTAGATGAACTAGGACTTAGATTCATGCAGTCCACAGTCTCCCAGGCCCAGAGCACCTGGACCAGGGGGATGCAGTGCCTATCCAGAAGAGGTGGCTGCTTTAGACCCAGTGTGTTTCAGGTAGCCTCAGATGTACCTCAACTGTTGAGCTGCCAGATTTATCATTTCTCTTTTGTAATGACTGTAAAAGTCTGATGCCATTTTTAAGAAATACATTCAGATCCTGTACTTCCATGTGTCATCTCTGACATCATTTCTTCGCCTACGCCTCGTCGACCTGACTAGGACCCCATTTCTCCTGCAGGTTGAGGGAGGCCCAGATCGGCCGCCCTGAGGCAACCAACCAAAAATAACTATAGAAATGCTGGAGTTAATGTTAAATAAACTAAATGTTAACTAAACCAAATGGACCTAACAGTAGATTTCAACTTTCCTAAACCTGTGACTCATTAATACAGTGCCTCACTGTGGTGACCCACCCCCAATCATAAAATTATTTTCATTACTGCTTCATAACTCTAATTTTGCTACTGCTAGGAATTGTAATATAAATATCTGTGCTTTCTTATAGTTTTAGGTGTCTCCTGTGAAAGGGTTATTGACCCCCTAAAGTGGTCATGACCCACAAGTTGAGAACTACTAACCTAACAGGTAATTGCAGAACATTTCACCTAAACACACAAAAAAATATACACTCTCAGTGCCCTGTAAAACTTTCTGTAAAACTGATCACATCTTGGACATAAAGCCAGTCTCACTAGATACAAAAAACTTCATGAATCCTACCAGACCACCATGCAAAAGAGCCAGATAACAACAACAGCAGAAACAACAGAAAACTTACACACTCATGGAAACTAAATAAATCTCTCCTGAGTGAAAAATTGCCACACACACTTTGAGTGACAGCAGTTTATGAGGCAAAAGCTTCAAGGAAGGCGTCTCTGCAACCCCTAACTCAGAGATAGTCCAGATATGTCCTTGCTATAGTCTCATGTGCTAGGTGTCCCCCAAGATAAATGTTGCTCTCTGACCTCTAACAATGTTCCAACATCCTAGCCAAACCCTGGCTTGGAATTTCGCAGGCAATGTTAGATTAATTGCTTCTAGCATTGTTAGAAAGATAATGAGGGGGGTAGGGCATTGACTAGTCCAAAAGATTAGCTTAGTGGGCCTTTACTAAAGGTTGACCGCACCTTGAGCAGCGAGAGATTGTCTGTGTGTGTGTGTGTGTGTGTGTGTGTGTGAGAGAGAGAGAGAGAGAGAGAGAGAGAGAGAGAGAGAGAGAGAGAGAGAGAGAGAGAGGGGCAGTGTGCAGCAAAGCATTCGAGATTTGAGATTCGAGATTCAAGCCTTTACCATTCATGCTGGCTCTCCTGCAGCCCCCTGGGACTCCAGCCAGGCCCTTGCAGGCCTGAGTGTGCTCGGAGCCTAGGGTTGCTGCACTGGTCCAGAGGAGATGGCTGCTGCTTTAGACCCAGTGTGTTTTAGATGGTCTCAGATGTACCTCGATTGCTGAGCTGCCAGATTTTTCTTTTCCATTTTGCAGTGACTGTAAAAGTCGGATGTCATTTTGAGAAATACATTCAGATCCTGCACTTCCTTGTGTCGTGTTGTTATTATTTCTTCGCCAACACCTTGTTGACCTGACCAAGGCCCTGTTTTCCCGCAGGTTGAAGGAGGCCCAGACTGGACGGCACCTGGCAAAAAATGACTCAAGATACAAATAAGAAAGAAATCAAAGAGTTTTTAGAATCCAGTGAAACAGAAAACACAGCATATCCAAGCTTATGGAACACAATGAAAGTAGTTCTAAGAAGAAAGCTCATAGTACCAACTGCCTACATAAACAAACAAACAAACAAACAAACAACAACACACAAACTGGAGAGATCTCATACTAGCAACTTAATAGTATACCTGAAAACTCCAGAACAACAAAAATGTAATCAAATCCAAGAGGAGTAGACAAGGAGAAACAATCTAATTTAGAGCTGAAATCAGTGAAAGAGCAACAAAAAGAGTAATAATAAAATGGATCAATGAAATGAGTTTGTTCTTTGAAAACACAAACAAGATAAACAAACCCTTATCCAAACTATCTAAAAGTCAGAGGAAGACTATCCAAATGAATAAAACCATTCTTAATAAACTTTGAAAGGACAATTCTTAACTTCATATAAACAAAACAAATGACCCAGGACACCTAAAACAATCCTGAACAATACAAGAACTGTAGAGGTCTCATTGTTCCTGATATAAAGTTGCAACAAAGGGTATGGTAATGAAATCTGCATTGTATTGGCATACATAGAGACATGTTGCTTTATGGAATTGAATTGAAGGCCCATATGTAAATCTGTACTCCTGTAGACACTTGATTTTTGGTAAAGAAGCCAGCAATGCACACTGAAAGAAAAATAGCATCTTCAACAAATGGTGCTAGTCAAATGGATGTCTGTATGTAGAAGAATGCAAATAGATCCATACTAACCACACTGCACAAAACACTGCTCTATATGTATCAAAGATCATAACATAAAATCAGATAAACTAAACCCGATCAAAAAGAAAGTGGGGAATAGCTTTGGACATATTGACACAGGACAAGACTTTCTGAACAGAACACTTACAGCACAGGCACTAAAACCAATTCATAAATGAGACATCATGAAACTGAAAAGCTTCCATAAGAAAAAGGACAGTATCATTCAGCAGAGTTTTTAGCAATTGTATAGATATTCAAAAATGTATAGATACCAAAAACCCAAATACTCTAGTCAGATAATGGGGTAGAGATTTAAACAGAGAATATTTCTTGAAGTTGAAAGTAGGGCCTTTTGTTTCAATTGGATTGTTTAAAGGAAAACAGAAGTTTGGTTTAATGTTTAAGATAGAGGGGAACACAGACAAAAGCAAAAACTTGAAGAAGGGACTTCTCTGTAGGGACAGAAGGCTATTCCCAGGCATAAAGCTACTTCAGGAGAATGTCCCAGTGCTCAGTAAAAGGCGGTGGGACAGTGGGAAAGCAAACAGTAATCAGGACGCCAATCAGCATTCTTAGAGCAGGCATCCATCATGTGAGCACAGAAAGTATAAGCGTAGGTGGTGCTGGTAGAGAGATGTGGGAAGGTATCAGCCCGTGGTACAGCCTATGGCAATTCTCCAAAGCCTTGGCCCTCCTGGGGACTAAAGCCAGTATTCTGTTTGTTGCCTTTTGAGTTACAAAGGTCAACTTCTTCATGAGCCACGTTAAAATCCCCACACAACACAAGAGGCTTCTGGGAAGCCAAGACCTTTAGAAGCTTTAGAAAGGCTTCACGCCAACACTGCCAGTATCCTAGTCTTATCAGACCCCGTCTACATTGGAAACACAGGCTGTTACCAGGACGAAAAAGTCAAATTCAGCCGCAATCACCTCACCTTCTTGATCATGTTCTTCACCAATGCCGTAAGAGACTGAGCAGGCACTGGCGGGAAAGTAGAGTGGCCACACCACTATATTCTTCTTTGTGGCATTTTGTCTCTTGGAGGCACACAGTATCTGGTACTTCTTTCTTTACCTTTACCAAGCCTTTCTTTTTAATCGGGCTTGAAGACCATCCACATTCCAGGAGCGTATCTTGAGTGTGGCAGATTGGCCACTGTGTGAGGTTTTCTGATCTAGAGGGTACTCATACAGGACAGAACCACTCCTGCAGCTTCCTCATTTTTCTTTGCTGTCTCCTTACTCTTTTTGGTCTCTGGTTCTAACTTGGGTTCTTCCCTGTCTTCAGGAGTCCACTCTCTTCCCCCATGTTGGCATCCAAAGCAGTATTTACTGCATTGCCTGACCTCTCAACGAAGCCAGTGAGCCACTCACAGCACAAAGAATGGAGGCTCTAAAAGAGAATTTTTCAATAGAGAAATTCAAATGCCCGAGGAACACTTAAAGAAAAGTTCAACATTCTCAGCAATCAATGGAAATGTAAATAAAAACTACTTTGAAATTCCATCTTACACCTGTCAGACTGGCTAAAATTAATAACACAAGTGACATTTCATAGTGGCAAGAATGTAGAATAAGGTGAATACTCATCCATTGCTGTTGGTAGTGGAAACTTATATAGCCACTATGGCTATCAATATTTCAATTCCTCAGAAAATTGGGTATCTATACCACTCTCGTGCATATGCCCAAAGAACAGTTAATCCTACCATAAAGACACTTGCTCAACCATGTTCATTGCTGCTATATTCATAATGGCAAGAAACTATAAACAAGTTAGATGTCCCTCAACAGAAGAGTGGATAAAGAAAATGTGGTACATTTACACAGTGGGGTTTTACCCAACTGTTGAAAATAGTGACATCATGAAATTTGCAGACAAATGGATGAAACTAGGAAAAAAATTTATTGTGAGTGCTGTACCCCAGAGCCAAAAAGATAAAGATGGTATGTATTCACTTATATATTGGTATCAGTTACTAAGTAAATGATAATAAATCTATAATTTGTAGATCCATAGAGGCTAGATATAGAGAAAGGAACTGAGGACAGGCACATGGATTTCCATGGAAGAGGGAGAATAGAATAGATTTTATAAGTGGATCCAGAGTGGTGGGGACAGAGGATCATTTGCAGAGAGAGAGGAAAGATAGTGTTGACAGAGGGAATGTAGGAAGAGAAAGAGGCAACTGAGGGACATTTGAGAGCTGATATGGAAACAGTACAGTACAAACTTCCTAGAATATATGCAGGTGATCCCAATGAAGTCTTCTAATAATAGTGTCTCTAGAGTCCCAATTGGCCATCTCTTGTCACCAAATGAAACTTTTTGTAGCAGAACTAGGTTGCATTCAATTGAGTTGTTGGCCAAGGGAGTCCCATGGAAAATCCCAAACAACCTAGGCTCTTGCTAAGACAATGGGTTGCTTTCAACAAACTGACAGTAGGTTCTCATTGCTGACAACATCCAGAAAACTCAGTGAACAAAGAAAAGTTGAGCTGGTGTCTACACGAAGTCTTCACCCCTACACTCCAGTGTCTTTAGTGCTAGAAGTTACTCTCCAGACCACCAAAAGAGAACCACAAATACCAACCCAACCACAAAACCTTTGATGTACACTCTCTACTACTGACAAGATATGGTAGGCACAGAACTTGTGGAAGTAGCCAACCAATGTCTGATTTGATTTAGGATCCACTCCATAAGACAGAATCTATACCAAACTGTATAATCAAGATTACTGGCTGTGTAATCATAAACCAGAGACTCAACAGCACAGAGACCTAGGGTAAACCAAACACCATTGGTTTAAAAATAGTGAATAAAAATGACTCCTAGTGATATTCTGTTATACTCATACACCAGTGACTTATTCAGTTATTATCTGAGAAGCTTCCTCCTGCAGCAGACAAAACAGATGCAGAGACACACTACTACACCACACCACTAGAAATTACAAGGAGAGAGAGAGAGAGAGAGAGAGAGAGAGAGAGAGAGAGAGAGAGAGTCAGTCCTTGGAACACACAGCTCTGAATGGGCTATCTCCATCAAATTCCTTCCCTCAGAGTTCAGAAAACTCCATAGAAAGAAAAAGAAACTCCATAGAAAGGGTGTAAGAGCCAGAGAGGATAGAGGACACCAGCAGAACAAGGCTCATATGAACTCACAGAGACTCAATCAATAAGCACTTAGCATACATATGTTTGTGTCAGGTCTGCTGTGTGTATATTATAGTTTTCACCTTAGTGTTCTTATAGGACTCCTTTGAGTGTGAACAGATGAGTATCTGATTTTTGTGCCTTCTTTTGGGATCTTTTCCTCCTGTTGAATTGCCTTGTCTAGCCTTGATTTGATGGTTTTTGCTTTATCTTACTATATTTTATTTTGTCATGTTTGGTTGTTATCTCTTAGAAGCCAGCTCTTTTCTAATGAGATCAGAAAGTGAGTGGATCTGGAGGTGAGGTAAAGTGGGAGAAAGTCCAGGAGGGGAAACTGTAATCAGGGTATACTGATTAGAAAATAATAATCTGTTTTCAATAACAATAAAAAAAAGAAAAAGAAAATGCAAACAGTAAAGAAAATAAAACAGGAATCATTATAAGCACAGCTAAATGAATTAATGATGCATTTAAGAATTTGGAAAAAATAAGAAACAAACCCAAAATTCAGTAGATGGCAAGAAATAATAAAAAAATCAGAGAAGAAATTAATGAAACAGAAATAGTGCCATAGTTTATTTTATGGTCTAGTAAAGTCTGCACCTCTTCATATTTCCTTTGGTTTGCATATCGGTTGCCTTCCACTCTCTACCACACACATCCTTCTATCTGTCTCCTCCATTGCCTCTCCATCCCCCTTTTATTCTCTCACTTTCCTGTAATATATACTCACATACAAAGGAACAGCCTAGTGACTACTGTCAATAATTTGCCTAAAAATTTTGTTTGTTCTCCAAATCCCAATCTAAATTACAAATATATTTCATTATTTCGGTTAATTTTACTAAAGGTATTAATACTTAGAGTTATGAGAAGCTACTTTTCATAGCCCCTTGTGGGGTGGTGAGCACATAGTCAGCCTGGTCCCTGGTGGAGCTCAAGTTTACAACCCTGGAGTCCCAGCAGGTGATGATTGCCTGCAAGGGATGGCAGGTGTTTGGCCACACCCCTTGGGCCCCTGTTGCAGCTACACTCCTCCCACAGACCCCCCTACAGAGAGGTCTGTGAGCATCAGTCACATAAGAGCAGCACCAAGCCCTCCCACATGCAAGTAAGGTTTCCCCAAGCTCTCAGACCAAGCCACTAAGAAGTACCTGCTGTCAGACCCTGACCCACCAGGATATATATATATATATCCATATCCTTTATTCCAGAAGGAATAAAGATGTGCGAGAACTACTCCATCATCTGAGAGCTTCTGTCATAAGAGCTGTAATACTTGGGAAGAGGTCTGCTTTTCTGAAACACCACCTGAAGCTCCCCTACACTCCTCCCTGGCTAGTGGGCCTCTTGTGGCCCAACCCGGCTTGACATGACATGGAACAACTGAGAGGCACAGCAGAGACAGAGGTGGAGCCAACTGCAGCAGTGGAAATGGCAGAACTTCCCCCCTTTCTGCTTGCACTCTCTCCTCTTTGCTGCAACCCTGGCATCCAGCTGGGCTAGAGATCTCTGTGGAAAGCCTCCAGCACACAGGCCCACAGCCCTGCTGCACTTCTGGCTCTTGCCATTTCTTTGCTGTCCATTTTCACGTGCTGACTATGTTCTCACTCCTGTAATTTTCCTGTTTTTATATATTAGTCAATTATTGTACTTAACAATCTTCTATTCAGTGGATTGAAATGACAAACTGGTAAGTAACTCACCTATGTGGATTGGATGGCCCCCTGTTGATTTTCCCAATGGTGACCTGTAAGACCTATAATCATTTGTTCTGTGATTCTGTAGCTCTAGGCTGTTTATGGAAATATAAGAAGTTAAACACTCATCTTTGATATTGTTGTTGAAATATGAGGCTGTCAAATTGCTGATATTTAATTGAAGGTACACAGGATACAAAGACAGGAAGTAAGCAGAGATATAGCAAATAAAATAGAAGTGATGAAAAGAGATACAAATTTCAATGTCTATCTCTGTCTTGAAGCAAAAAGGCTGTCCTGAAGGGTAGCTTCATTTGTAAGGATTCTAGCATGTCTCCTCTTCTCTAGGAAGATTATCTAGCTACCTCCTTTTTACTGCTGGGGTGTGTAATTGTCATAGGGCACCTGACCCTGCGTTTACCTGGATTCTGTCTGATATACTGTGATTGCATCTACTAACTGATGGAGATGCCACTAGATCTCTCCAGTTTAACATCTAGACTAATTCTTACTGAGAGCACTATTATTTTGTTGTTCACCAACCTCCTCTGGTTAATAGAAGTTTGATTTTGTACTTAACTCTCTTAGTCAGGCTATGAGACATGAATTTCTTTATAGAATTAGAGAGTCGAAGTAAAAACTTTAAAACTACTTTCTAACAAAACAGTTGTTAGAACACCATTTAAGTGTCATTTCCACTCTGTCCTTCCCAGCTACTTGTTTATCTGCCTTGTCTTTGTGTGCACTTCGGATATTATCTGCAGTCAAACAACGTATTGAATGATACTGAGGCAAAAAGGTAAGACATCTTTAGATCTGATTGAAAGGTGATGGTGTCAACATGAAGGACCAGGCAAGACTTTGATATACATTGCAATTTAAATATTAGATACTGTGTTGTCTCTTAAATGAGGCCTCTTTGGAAAGCATTATTTCAGAACTGCTGAAAGTACATACATTTTTATTAATTAATGCAGTGTGTTAGGAATGGCAGAGCTTCTCCATGGTATTATCTAGTTTATCGGTGCAGAGTTTTTCCATGGTGCTATCAAGATTGTTAGTATAGAACTTTTACCATGATGTTATCTAGGCTGTTGATAAAGAGTTTTTCCCATGTTGTTATCTAGATTGTAGGTCTATCACATTCCCATGGCCGTATCTAAGTTGTTGGGTGTTATACAGTCTCCATATTTTAACTTTGAAGCACTTGTTTTGTATGTATCACTGAGTAGAAGACAGAGTATCATAGGTTTTCAGTCTGCATGGTTAAGTGCACTTTAAATTCTGACTCCAGTACAGAAAGGAAGAAGGGAAGAAAAGAGAAAGAAAAAGAAAGATAGAAACTGTGACTCTCATGTTAATTAAGACAATTTCAACAATGATAATGCAGTTTCTTTTGTTGTTCTAAATGCAAATTTAAGATTCAGAGTTTATTAAAGGCACACAAGAAATAGGAAAATGAA
Organism: Montemys delectorum; assembly: GCA_019843815.1. NCBI lineage: Eukaryota > Metazoa > Chordata > Mammalia > Rodentia > Muridae > Montemys > Montemys delectorum. The sequence goes on from JADRCD010178768.1 coordinate 21,586, forward strand.
AAGAAAAACCTAAAAAAATTGATCTCAGGATGCTTACTATGCAATTAGATAATCTTTTATTATAAGGACATTGGGATTCTCAAACACTGAAATACAGTTTTAATGTCTAGAAACATATAAAAATAGTGCATAAAATGTTAAGGAGTAATGATAACGAGGATAATTACAATGACCCCATGGACATAGAGGTGAATGAATTGAATTATGACTTGCTTAACTGTTAGCCAATGATATGGATAACAGACTGTGTCTTTGCAGCTTTCCATTAAGGTCTTTTCAGCTGGGTTTCTAACATGGATTTAGTTATGCTCTGCAAGCATAGTTCCTGCAGAAGGTCCTGGAAATGGACTAGCTTAGATGCAGATATTCTTGATGTATCTTAGAGAGGTACTCAGGGACTCAAAATTTTGTTAGCTAAAATGGGTTTCCCATATGACTACTATATAGGTTCTGACATACCACCTACTGAAATCCCCAACAATACGCCTAGAACAAACCCAATTTGCATTTCCTGCAATGTGTTGTTATCAAGGAGCTGTCCTCTAGAAAGAAATTAAGGCAGTAAAAGAGAAAAAGAGGTTACTTACCAAAGTTGTTTATATCAATTTCAAATTCAACTTACCAAATTATGTATGTAAGTCTAGTATATGTCCCAGGTAAGTTCTTTTTCTGACATTGAAGAATTTGAACAAATGGAAAAGATTACATTAAATTAGGTAAGAATTAACGCTTTTCTATGTTTTCCATCTTTTGTCCTAAAGCCTTTATCTGAAATACAGTGTTCTATGGATCTATCAGTAATATGCTAGTTTCCTTTTGTCATTAACTAGAATAGTTTTTTTCTTAAGTTTATAGCCCCGTGCATCTCCTTCTTGTATTATAAGCACACCTTTCTTAAACAAGCCATTTTGAAATGCCAACAAATAAATGTCTTTGTTTGAGATGTACTTAGGTATTTTAAACTGTGAATAATAACAATACGTTCATGTGCTTTGTATATCTATTTAACTCTAGGAGCTATTTATTAAACTTTGTCAAGCCAGCATGAAAATCCACCAAGTCACAGTATGGAACTTAGTGAGTTGAGCTTTAAGTATTTAATG